>MU711081.1:13426-30665 GCA_026770625.1 Nicotiana glauca | reverse complement strand
TACCTAAATTGGAAAAAATTTGAAATAATAATTGGATTGGTTAACGGGTAATGGTCGGGCTTGCCTAGCAATGTGTTGGGCGCCATCACGATCGGGGTTTGGGTCGTGACACTCTCGAGGTAGCCTAGCTGGCGTTCGCGGGCCGAAGTCCCTTTCCTTTATTTGAGTTTGTTTTCATTGTTCCGAGACAGACACATGTATTTTCTTTCATTCAGACTTGTATGCAGTACTCTTTAGTATCCCGTGAGTTAGTGACACCAGATTTTGGGTAGTGATGTGTTATTAACTTCCGCAATCGATTTCATTTTATTAAACATAAAGACTTTTGCATTTATTTAATTGTCTTCCAGTATATTATATTGTTGAGATTGGTTAGAGTATGTTTAATGTTTGGCTGGCCTAGCTCCGTTAGTAGGCGCCATCACGATGCCCGATGGTGGGAAAATACGGGTCGTGACATTACTCTCTCGAGGATTAACCCTTTAATCGGGGCTATCAATCTCTTGAGTACGCCCCAATTCCTTGTTGGAACAATTTCGGAGACTTAGGCTCTCTTTCTCAAGAAGAGCTCAAGTCAACTCAACACAAACTAGTGTTTGCAACCACTAATTCAGCAATTTATCATGAAATTGGCCCAAATAACAAACATCATAGTTAATTTAGCCCTAAATTACAAGACCCATCAATTGCCCATACTAGGGTTGAACCACAACCCTAGCTTATGGGTCTAGCTATTCATTTTTAAAGAAGAAAAGCAAGAAATAAATGAAGAAAAACTCATATTAATTGATTAGTAAGATAAACACAAAGATTCAATGATGAAATGTAGATAAAATTGCCCAAAATAGTTGAAAATATCGAAACAACAAGCACAACTCTTGAACGAATCTATCTGCTTAACCTAAAAATGGAAAAGAAGCTATTTATACTAAGCTGACAATTCTGGACAGAAATGCCCATGCGGGGTTAGTGCGGACCGCATAAAATGGGCCGCGGTCCGCACTAGAGCTTTAGAATTGAAAAACTTCTCTCTGAACATTGGCATCATGGACTGCAGAGAATGGACTGCGGCTGCTGAGGCTTCTAGTGCGGTCCACATAAAAAGGATCGCAGGTCGCAGTGGCTTGGCATCCTAAAACTTCAGCTGTCCGATTCTCCTCACTGCGGACTGCAGAGAATGAATTGCGGCCGCATTGATCTCAGTGCAGACCAAACATAATGGTAGTGTAGCCGCACTGCCTCTTTTCCTGGAATCATGCTCTCTGAATCTCCCAGTGTGGACCGCACAAAATTTAGTGCAGTCGCACTAGCCTTGTTTTGCCTGAGCTTTGTCTACTTGTGTAAGTTTCACTCCTTTTGAGTTGATCTTTGATATCTTGTCACTTTGTTGATCAAACCTGCAATCAAGCACAACTTGTAAGCCTTTTTGGGACTATTTTTTACAAATTCCTAATCAAAACATAAGGAAGAAGGAGTATAAAAGGTATCAAAATCCCTAGTTATCAACTCCCCAAAACTTAAGCTTTTGCTTGTACTCAAGCAAACAAATTAAGACCCATCCCTTAAGAGAATGTCCAAGAAAATCTCAGTCGTCCTAAAGTGACCTCATCTAGCATCAATTGGGACTAACAATTGCCCTCAATACAAATGAACCATTAACAATTTTTACTCTTGGAAAACACCATGGATCAAGTGTGACACAAGAGCATCAAGGATTGACTCAACACATAAAAGGACTCTTTCTATTAATTTAGTCATTGTGGAACCCAAACTCACACATCCTCAACTCCCCCAAGTAAACCTCACATTTAGAATAATGGAACTCAGAATGAGGTAAATGGAAATTCACTCATCTCTGTCAAGAAAAAGTCACAAGTCCGGCTCTAGGTACCATATGATTGACCCTTATGTGAGTATCCACTAATGTAAGCTTCATTCAACTCAAGATAAGCTTCATTCAACTCAAGATCATATAGGCCTTTTGTGGAGACATTGTGAAGGCTTTTGGTTCAGGGTAGGATATGTTTGGTCTAAGTAGATTCCATCTTCCCTTAAGCACTTCTTTTGTTTCATTTGGCACACTTTTACTTGACTCTTTGAGTCATTTAACTTCTTTCCAAGGGGTTAGAGAGACACACTATCACTCTTTCTTACGCATTTCAAACCTTTTCTCCTTTTTCAACTTTTCCACACCTTTCATTCTTTGCTTTTCTTGAATCCCATTTAATTCTTTTTCTCACATTAAACAATCTTTTTGTCTTTTTGCTTTTCTTTCTTTTTCATTGCCTTTCCTTTACTTTATTTTTGTGCCTCTTTACCACTTTGTTGCAATTCTTATCTGTTCGCTCAAACTTATACTTTTTCAATGTGCTAAAGGAAAGATTGGGTGCCAAGAGAGGGTATCTTTTAGAAAGGGTATAGGCTTGTATCATGGTTCTTGAAGGAAAAAGGTCTAAGGCTCAAAAGGGTTGACTAGAGATCTTATCATTGGTAGGTTGTGGATGTGTTCAACTATCATTCGGACCAAGGAGAGCCAATAATCATGTCTCAAGTCAAAATTTACTTAGGATTTCGCCTCAACAAACATTCAGGGCAAGTTCTAGACCATTGGCTCAGGACTTGGACTTGCAATGTGATTACTCACCACACAAGATATGCGAGTGCTAAAGACACAGAGTCGGGGGCCCACAATGACCTTAGATAAGATTTGAGCACACAATGGTCCCGAAAAATCACTTGATGATTATCGGTCAATACAAGAGTCTCAAGGTTACGAGTTTCTGCATCCTAAACACAACAACTTGTTTTTGACCATAAGATAAAAGGCAAATGTGCTAGGCCCAAGTGAAGATTTGCTTGAGGCACCCTTAACTACTAACTATTAAAAACAAAAAGAAAAACAGACTCAAACCCTTAAGAAGGTTGTCACGCCATCTAACATTGGAAAGAGCCACCCGGTTCACACAACAGTCCACCTTTGGAAAGAACCGTGGCATTAAGAAAACCAAAGGCTTATTGCAAATTTCAAAACAAGAAGCTACGAATCACAAATAAGAAGCTAAAAATGAAAAATTTGCGGAAAGTAAAATGAATATATACAAGAGGGGATTTGTCGAATATATAATAGATAGGATGAATATCTACAATGTAACATAACTTTATATACAGACCCAAAGTAAAATAAAAGTGCGAGAAATGTAGCTAATTAAAAATGTATACAAACCAAAGATAAAAAATAAAGAAAGCATAAAAAGTTTCAAATATATACAATAATCCAAATAGGTCAAAATGTAGGGCCTACCCCCTCAAATGAAAGTTGGCATTGTCCCCAATGCCAACTAACCAAAATAAAGTACCAAAAAGATAATAAAGAAGGATATAGAGACTTTGTATGGCCTGTCTGTTTGCATAGGCTCCTGAGTGGTCCCTAGGTCCTCACTATGCTCGGGAACCTTAGATTGGTTCCTTGTGGCCTACTGCTGGGACCTAGGCCTGGACCTGGATAGGCTCCTGAGATACATCCTGTGGCTGACTGGAGGAAGCCTCCAGTGGGTCGGCCAACTGGATGACTGCATCATCTTCTCTGGGAATCATCCTCCTCCTCTTGGGAGGCCTATGAGAGTGCTCTGGCTGAGGATCAGCTGTTGGTACTAGGTCCTAGAACAGTAAATCTAAAGGAAGATGTTCTGCCTTTAGTCTGTCAACATCAGCTCTCAGCTCCTTCACGGACTCCTTGGAGGCCCGTGTCGTCCTCAACTTCTTGTACTCTTTGGAAAGCACCTTGAGAGCCTTGCCATGTGAATCAACTGCAGTAATGAGCACCTTCTGATTATTGAGGATTTTCTTTTGGTTGTCAAGTATTTCATTGAGAGCATCCTCTATCGACTGGGGAACCTGTAGGGGTGGAGGTGCCGACTGAGCCTCTACCATGGTAGTCAAAATGGACAACTTAGATGATGCAGTTTGCATCCAGTTATTGATACTAAAGAGTGCTTGGCTCAGTCGGTGGGCAGTGATAGGATGGGCACGGGAATATGGAATCTTCGGGGTCGTTGAGGTGGATGGACCAGGAGGAATAACAGTGGAAGTAGAGGCAGGCTCAGCAGGGGTCACTACCACAACTGGCTCTTCAGACTGGCCAGTTGGAGCAGTAACCGTACTCTTGAAGTTCTTGCTCTTGGGGTTATCATCCCCCTGCATGTTGTGCCAAGAAAATGGGGCCTTCACTTTTACTTTGATATCGAAGGGTCTCTTATCCACTTTCAGATCCCGGAAGTACATAGTGAGAAAACTAGGTAACATGTAGTTTCTGTCATGCTCACCACCCACAATTGAAATTATTCTTGACATCACATTCCCCACATTGATTGGGTACCCACTATAATGGAAGCCACCAAAATTGCCCGGTAAAGAGTAGGGTGTTGTCATGAGTCGTGGGGTTCAGGTTGCTACATACAAATGTCTCCCACCCCTTGCCTCAAAGTTCAAACTACATCTCAGAATCTTGACGCCCGCAGTCAACCAATCAGGGGTGGTACCTGGGACTGCCAGATACTGTGCTAACCAGGGACGAACAAATTTTTCCATTGCGAACACAATAGCCAACAATTCTTTCTTAGTCACCATGTAGTTCCTTTGAGCTTCATTCATTGTCTTGCCCGCATATTACACCGGATGAAACATTTTTTTTTCCTCTTTGACCCAAAACTGCCCCAATCGCAACATCACTCGCGTCACACATGAGCTTGAAAGGCAAGCTCCAATTGGGTGCGGTAATGATCGAGGTGGTGGTCAACTTATGCTTGAGAAGTTCAAAGGCTTTCATACATCCCTCATCAAACACAAACTTTGTATCCTTTTGTAGCAACTTACACAAAGGATTAACTACCTTCGAAAAGTCCTTGATAAATCGCCGATAGAACCCCGCAAGTCCAAGAAAACTTCTAACCCCCTTGACAGAAGTGGGGGAGGAAGTCTTGAAATCACCTCACTTTTGGCTTTTTCAACCTCAATACCATTCTTTGAAATTTTATGACCCAAAATTAGGCCCTTATCAACCATGAAGTGGCATTTTTCCCAATTTAGCACAAGATTGGTGTCTTCACACCGGGCCAACCCTCTATCAAAATTGTTCAAACACTCATCGAATGAATCACCCACAACACTAAAGTCGTCCATGGAAACCACCAAAATATCTTCCACCATATCGGTAAAAATGGCCATCATACACCGTTGGAATGTTGTCGGTGCATTGCACAACCCAAAGGGCATCCGAGAGAAAGCAAATGTGCCATATGGACAAGTAAAGGTTGTCTTCTCCTGATCCTCAGGAGCTATCAAAATTTTATTGTACCCTGAATAACCATCCAAGAAATAATAGAAGGTACGCCTAGTAAGATGATCAAGCATCTGGTCCAGCAAAGGCAATGGGAAGTGATCCTTGCGGTTCACCTTGTTCAACTTGCGGTAGTCCATGCACACCCTCCATCCGGTCACTGTCCGGGTTGGAATAAGTTCATTATTAGCATTGGTCACCATGGTCATACCACCCTTCTTCGGTACACATTGAACCGGAGAAGTTCATGAGCTATCAGAGATAGGATACACCACACCAGCAACTAACCACTTGATCACCTCATTTTTCACAACTTCTTGCATTGACTCGTTCAACCTCCTTTGATGTTCCAAGGAGGATTTTGCATCATCTTCCAGAATAATCTTATGCATACAGAATGCGGGGCTTATTCCCCGAATATCAGCTAGAGTCTATCCAATTGTTTTTTTCCGCTTTTTGAGCACCGTCAATGTGGCATCTACCTGCATATTAGTAAGATAGGAGGAAAGAATAACTGGTAAAGTTGAATTAGAGCCCAAGAATTCATACTTAAGGTGTGGAGGTAATGGCTTCAACTCTAACACCGGTGGTTCCTCAATTGAAGTCTTCGTTGGAGGGGTCTTTCTATTTTCAAGATCTAAAGAGAGTTTCCTGGGCTGATAAGAATGAGAGCCTATTCTATGTAAAGCATTCACGCACTCCACTCGGCCCTCATCATCATTGACATCAAGATTCAACAATACGGCCTCCAAAGGGTCTTCAACATTTATCATTGCACTAGTATCATCAATTATCACAGCCATGACTAGATCCACAAATGAGCACACTTTGGTACAATTGGGCTACTTCATTGACTTGCACACATGAAAAACAACCTTTTCATCACCCACCCTAAAAGTGAGTTCCCATGCTTCCACATCTACTGGAGTCTTCCCCATAGCGATGAAAGTTCTCCCCAATATGATCGAAACTTCATAGTCTATCTCACAATCCAAGATAACAAAATCAGCTAGCAAGATAAATTTGTCCACCCGAACAAGCACATCATCAACTATACCCAATTGTCGCTTCATTGATCTATCCGCCATTTGCAATCTCATGGAAGTTGGCCTTGGTAGCCCAATACCCAAAGTCTTGAAAATTGAGTAGGGCATCAAATTGATACTATCCCTTAGGTCACACAAATCTTTAGGAAAGTCTGCACTCCTAATAGTGCACGAGATTGTGAAAGCACCGGGATCCTCCAACTTCAAAGCCATTGAATGTACTATAGCACTAACTTGGTGGGTCATCTTGATAGTTTCAAAGTCCATGGATCTTTTCTTTGTAACCAAATCTTTCATGCATTTAGCATAGCCAGGCATTTTCTCCAAAGCCTACACCAAAGGCACGCTGATGGATAAGCTCTTCATTATGTCAATGAACTTTTTAAACTGATTCTTATTCTTCTGCTTGGCTAGCCTTTGAGGATAAGGTGGAGGAGGCCTAGGCAAGGGTGCCTTGGCTTTTGGCACAACCGGCTCTGGCATGTCAATTACGTATTCCCTAGACGGGTTCACGTTATTTTGCATTTCCACCTCGGTATCTTGAATATCAATCCTCATTTCTTGATTTACATTCTCAATCACCAAAGGAACTTCATCTTCTTGCAACTCAACTTTATCACCCAAATTTTTTTTTGTTTGGTGGCATTCACATCACCGCATATTCTACTCCTTGTAATTGCCGCCATAACATGATTATTCCCACCCTTTGGGTTTACTACCATATCACTTGGTAAAGCATACTTAGGGCGTGTATTCAGGGACTAAGAGATTTGACCTAGTTGCACCTCCAAATTCCTAATTGAAGTATTATGAGAAGCTAATTGCGCATCGGAATCCGCATTCTTTTTCATCATTTATTTGAACATCATTTAAATTCTACCCATTGCATTGTTGGATGAACTAGGACCCTGGGATGGAAAAGGCGGCGGATTGCTCGGTTGTTGGTACATTAGAGGTCTTTGAAAGCCTTGCCCTTGGTTTCCTTGGTTATTGTTCTACCCACCTTGGTTGTTGTTGTTTCCACTCCAATTATTATTGTTGCCCCAGTTTCCTTGATTGTTGTGGTTATTGTTTTGATTTCCCGAATTGTTGTTCCCTTGTTGTTGACTGTTCCAATTGTTGTTGCCTTGTTGTTGGTTACCCCAATTGCCCTGGGATCTCTATTGTTGTTGTTGGTTTGAAGAATTACCTCTTTGGCCTGGGTAATTATTCACATATTGTATCTATTCATTTTGCCCATCATAACAATCATCTTGTAATCCACCACGATCATTGTCAAATTGACCCCTTTGTCTTCTTTTGTTCACAAGCATGTTAACACCCCTCATAGCATTTACTTGGCAAGGATTCTGAACTTGTTGCAACTGTGCCTTTGCTAATTGGTTCATTGTTGTTGTAAGTTCTGCTATAGCCTGTCCATGGTCATGTAATTCTTTGTGCAAATGAGTGACCGTGGTGTCACCCTGAGGCATATTGGCTCTACTTTGCCAAGCGGAGGATATGTCAGCCATTTCATCAAGAATTGCACAAGCTTCATCATAAGGCAGCTTCATAAAATTACCTCTAGCCAATTGGTTCACTATGCATTGATTCGTTGTATTGATGCCCTAATAGAAGTTTTGTTGTATCATTGCCTCTATCATATCATTTTTTGGGCATTCTTTAACCATAGTTCTATATCTCTCCCAAATCTCATGCAATGGTTCGGTGGGCTCCTGCTTGAAGGCTGAGATCTCATCCAGTAGTGCTGCCATGTGCCCTGGTTAGAAAATTTTGGCAATAAACTTATCTGCCAACTCATCCCAAGTTGTGATGAAATGGTTGGGAAGTCGCTCAAGCCAATACAATGCTTTCCCCATAAGTGAGAAAGGGAAAAGCCTCAATCGAAGTACATCCCTGGACACATTGGTTTGCTTGCTCCCCCAACAAGTATCCACGAACCCCTTAAGATGTTTGTAAGCATTTTGAGTGGTAGCACTCATGAAGACCCAGGCTGCTCCAATAATGTCAGCATCATGTTGGTTATTTGAAAATTGCCCGCTCGGATCTGGGGCAGAACAATTGCACTCGCATAGCCTATGTTGGGAAGAACTCTAGGAGCCACTCTTGGAGGTGGCAGAGGAGGGTCTGGAATATTGTCATTTGCATTGGCCTGGCGTCCTCTACATTGTCCTGGAGGTACAAGAGGCACCTTTTCATCTCCATTGTCATCTACCTCCTCCCCCGCATTCACATTTCCAAGAGGGTCATTAGCATTTAATGCCATTTTTGTACCTGAAGTATTGACACAAACAAATTAGTAACAAAGAAGGAAAGAAAAACAAAACACAAATCTATCTAGATAGATGGACAAAACCGTTAGCTTCCCGGTAACAGCACCAAAAAGAAATCTCGACCTACTCTGCACTACTAATTAAGTAGCAAGAGAGGGTCGGAGTAGCTTTTACCCGATTTAGGGTCGAGATAGATATCCAAAGAGAGCTAGAATTTGGAATCGAGTATCTATCTAGTGCAGAGTTGCGTATGTGTTCCAAATTAAACTTCTAATCATTTTTGGGATTTTTATTTAACTTCTAATTTTTATCAACTACTATGCTAATGTAAACTAGATTAAGCTAAGAGTTATAATGCTACGGGTTGTTCAAATGGTTTAAAAGGCACTAGGGTAGTGACTTCCGCCTAGGTGGACAATTGAGGGGTTCTTGAATCTAAGGCATGTTTGACATATTTGGGGAGTATGATATAACCGTTGCACGACTTTACCCACTCTACACCTCTCGGTGGTTCGAGTGATTTTGCTCGAATTGGCTTTCTTNTATCATGAAATTGGCCCAAATAACAAACATCATAGTTAATTTAGCCCTAAATTACAAGACCCATCAATTGCCCATACTAGGGTTGAACCACAACCCTAGCTTATGGGTCTAGCTATTCATTTTTAAAGAAGAAAAGCAAGAAATAAATGAAGAAAAACTCATATTAATTGATTAGTAAGATAAACACAAAGATTCAATGATGAAATGTAGATAAAATTGCCCAAAATAGTTGAAAATATCGAAACAACAAGCACAACTCTTGAACGAATCTATCTGCTTAACCTAAAAATGGAAAAGAAGCTATTTATACTAAGCTGACAATTCTGGACAGAAATGCCCATGCGGGGTTAGTGCGGACCGCATAAAATGGGCCGCGGTCCGCACTAGAGCTTTAGAATTGAAAAACTTCTCTCTGAACATTGGCATCATGGACTGCAGAGAATGGACTGCGGCTGCTGAGGCTTCTAGTGCGGTCCACATAAAAAGGACCGCAGGTCGTAGTGGCTTGGCATCCTAAAACTTCAGTTGTCCGATTCTCCTCACTGCGGACTGCAGAGAATGAATTGCGGCCGCATTGATCTCAGTGCAGACCAAACATAATGGTAGTGTAGCCGCACTGCCTCTTTTCCTGGAATCATGCTCTCTGATTCTCCTCACTGCGGACCGTAGAGAATGAAATGCGACAGTGTTGATCTCAGTGCGGATCGTATAGAATGGTAGTGCGGCCGCACTGCCTCTTTGTCTGGAATCATGCTCTCTGAATCTCCCAGTGCGAACCGCACAAAATGTAGTGCGGCCGCACTGGCCTTGTTTTGCCTGAGCTTTGTCTACTTGTGCAAGTTTCACTCCTTTTAAGTTGATCTTTGACATCTTGTCACTTTGTTGATTAAACTTGCAATCAAGCATAACCTGTGAGCTTTTTTGGGACTATTTTGTATAAATTACTAATCAAAACATAAGCAAGAAGGAGTATAAAAGGTATCAAAATCCCTAGTTATCAGGGTCACCATTTTGTGCATCGCGAACGCAGCCACTGGCCCGCGAACGCTTAGGCTTGAGGAGCCAAAGCTCCGCGGATGCGAGACATCTTCCGTGAATGTGAATGTCTGTCAGACCTAACTTATTGCGAATGCGATGAGCTTATCACGAACGCGATGGCGAATTTCGCCCAGTTATTTTAAAAGACCAGAACAGTAGCCATTGCGGAATTTTCACCAAAACTCATAACTTCTTTATCTAAACTCCAAATTGGGCGATTTTTGAAAAGGGATTTCACTAGACTCATTTTCTTCAATTTCCATTAACGCCCATTAGATTTCTATGCTTAAATCATGTTCTTAAGGGTAGAAAATTAGGAATTTGGGTAGAGTTAAGGCTTTTTCATTATTTGTGATTTAGACCTCGTTTTGGGGTCGAATTTTGGAACTAATTATACATTCGGGCTCGTGGGTGAATGGGTGATCGGGTATTGGTCCGAACCTCTTATTTTGACCAAGCGGGCCCGGGGTCAATTTTTGACTTTTTGGAAAGAATGATTAGAAGACTATAATTAAGTATTGAAATTTGATTGTTTAGCATTTATTGATGTTATTAAGTCAATTATGTATAGATACTATTTATTGGAGCCAAATTCGAAAGGGAAAGTAGTGTTTGAGGCTTGAGTTAACCGTGGAAGTTTGAGGTAAGTGTTTGGTCTAACCTTAGCTTGAGGGATTAGAAGTTGTGTCCTATTTGCTATTTGTTTCTTGTTGAGTACAACGTATATACATTGTGACAAGTATATATACGTTGGTTTCGAGCATGACCGTGAGTCTTATATTGTGATTTCCGTGATTTCGGTATATTATTCATGCCTTGGTGAAAGTTTCTATTGTTATGTAAAGTTTGTGGAAAGAATTGTGACCTATGAACATTGAGGAGTGTTGGCTCAAGTTGTGTAATGAATTGTAGAAGTATAAGTGATAATTGAACCTCTAGAGCATTGGCTCAAGTTGTGAAGTGAATTGTGAAGTAAAAGTGAGAAAGAGGAGATATCATTATGTTTTCCCCTTGCTGGGCTATTGTTGAGTTGTGGTTCCCTTACATTGTGTTCTTAATTGATATTACGGATGTTTAGGTTGATGATTCTTTGTGTTGGGTAAGGATTATGGTTATTCTGGGGGGACAAGTTTGGCTATAGCTGAGGTAGTTAGAGGTTGGAACAAGTTTGGTTATAACTGAGGTAGTTAGAGGTTGGAACAAGTTTGGTTTTAGCTGAGGTAGTTAGATATTGCAATAAGTTTGGTTATAGCTGTTTCTCCCTCGCCAGGACGTAATTACTTATGCTGGTGAATCCCTTGCCGAGATAGTGTAGACCTTATTGATCCCTTATCGGGATTCTCGTTATGATTATGAATATTATAGGTGGATCGGGTTGTACACTGCGATAATATTATATATGGATCAGGTTGCACGCCGCAACAATATTATATGTAGATCGGGTTGCACGCCGCAACAATATTATATGTGGATTGGGTTGCACGCTACAACAATAGTATATGTGGATTGGGTTGCACGCTGCAACAATATTATATACGGATCGGGTTGTACGCCGTAACAATATTATATGTGGATCGGGTTTCATGTCGCAACAATATTATATAGGGATCGGGTTGCACGCCGCAACAAAATTATATGTGGAACGGGTTGCACACCGCAACAGTATTGTTATATATATTGGGATCGGGTTGTGCGCTGCAACAATAATTGATACAAGCGTGTTTAGTTTGGATATTAGATTCTTTTGTTTTGCTGTGAATTCTAAGATGCCATTAAAATGTTATTTCGGATTTACTGTTAATACTGGTCTACCCCCGCAACATGTTTCCCCCTCCCACCTTTACTTGTTTATTCTTGCTTTACTTTCTGTTATATATTATATAATTTCACATGTTTATTTGGTAGTCTGGTCCTAGCCTCGTCACTACTTGTTAGGCAAGGGATTTACCAGGACATGGGGTTAGTTGTGCTGATACTACACTCTACACTCTTTTGTGCACACCCCAGTGTTGTAGACTTCAAACCGTAAGTTAGAGTCTATTTTCAGTTCATGCGGAGATCCAAGGTAGACCTGCAGGCATCTGCAGGCCCTGGCGTCTCCTCTACCCTTATTTCCTATTTTATTTTCTTTATATTCAAAAATAGTGTATTGATATTTTCTTCAGACTTTGTATGTAGTAAATCTTAGACCATCTCTGATACTGTGACGCCAGTTCTTGGTAGTCGAGGTTCAAACAGTTGTATTAGGTATTCGTGTTCAGATAGCTTATGGCTTCTTTCTTCCGCTTATGTTAAATTTCGCTGATTAAATGTTATTATTATTATTATTATTATTAAGATTGTTAATGAATATAAAATGAGTAAAAAGGGTAAATTGTGAAATTAATTGACTTTCCTAGCTCGTACTATAGGCGCCATCACGACTCCTGAAGGTGGAAATACGGGTCATGACAAGTTTGTATCAGAGCTCTAGGTTACATGGGTCTCACAGTTCATAGACAAGATTAGTAGAGTTTGAGGATCAGTATGGAGACGTCTGTATTTATCCCCTAGAGGATACAGAGTTGGGAAAAACTTCACATTCATTCTTTTCTATCGTGCGATTTTGTTCTCTCAGTACTAAATTGAAACCCCTACTCTTGTCCTTTCGTGCATGGCGAGGTCATGTACCGCTTATTCAGCCAAACAGCAGCTCAGATCGGTGATAGATCAGCTACGTCTTCGGAGGCTTTGTAGAGGTTGGATAAGTTTCACAAAGCTCTTCACTACTACTTTCAGCGATGCATATTCTGAGGATCCCCAAGATTATCAAGACAGCTGTCATAAGGTTTTCATGAACATGGGGATCGTGGAGACCAATGGGGTCGATTTTGCCACTTTTCGCTTGTCTGGATCCGCCAAGACCTGTTCGAGAGATTATTGATTGGCTATACCAGTTAGGTCATCATCTTTGACTTGAGAACAATTCACATGGCTATTTCTGGAGAAGTTTCTCCTTGTCACTCAGAGAGAGGTCTATCGGAGGAAGTTTGAGCATCTCCAGCAAGGTTTTATGACTGTTACTCAGTACGAGATCAGATTGATCAACTTGGCTCATCATGCTCTTATCATACTTCCCACCATAAGAGAGAGTGATGAGGTTCATTGAGGGACTCGTTCAGCCCGCTCAGTTAGCTAGAGGTAGAGGTAGAGGTATTAGAGGTGGAGGTAGAGATGCTAGAGGTGGAGGTAAAGATATTAGAGGTCGAGATGCAGGTACTATTCTGGTTTATGGTAGAGAAGCTTTAATTTTATTTTGCGCCGTATTCGGTCGTGCGTAGTGATTCTCTGAGTTCCCCTGTTTATGTGTCTACACCAGTGGGTGATTCTATTGTGGTGGATCGTGTCGATTGTTCATGTATAGTGGTGATTGGAGGTTTTGAGACTCGTGTAGATTTGCTTCTTCTGGACATGGATGATTTCGGTGTTATATTAGGGATGGACTATTATTACCTTACCATGCTATCTTGGACTGCCACGCCAAGATTATGACCTTAACCTTACCAGGTTTACCTCGTTTAGAGTGGAGAGGGACTCCTGGTCATTCTACTCATAGTGTTATCTCTTATGTGAAGGCTCGACGTATGGTCAAGAAGGGGTGTTTGGAATATTTGACATATGTTTGTGATTCTAGTGTTGAGGTTTCTTCTATTGATTATGTGCCCGTTGTTCATGAGTTTCCTGAGGTTTTCCCTTCAGACCTGCCGGGTGTGCCACCTGACAGGGATATTGACTTTTGCATTGATTTGGCTCCGGGCACTCAGCCTATTTCTATCATGCCGTATCGTGTGGACCCGCCAGAGTTGAAAGAGTTGAAGGAGCAATTGCAAGACTTGCTTGAGAAGGGTTTTATTAGACCCAGTGTTTCGCTTTGGGGTGCGCCGGTGTTGTTTCTTAAAAAGGAAGGATGGGTCGATGCGAATGTGTATTGATTACCGGCAGTTGAACAAGGTTACAATCAAGAATAAGTATCCATTGCCAAGGATTGATGATTTATTTGATCAGCTTAAGGGTGCCAAGGTATTTTCGAAGATTGACTTGAGATCTAGCTACCATCAGTTGAGGATTAGGGCATCTGATGTCCTTAAGATAGCTTTCCACACTCGGTACGGGCATTATGAGTTCTTGGTGATGTCATTCGGGTTGAAAAATGCCCAGCAGCTTTTATAGATTTGATGAATCGAGTGTTCATGCCTTATTTGGATTCATTCGTGATAGTCTTCATTGATGATATTTTGATATATTCCCACAGCCGGGAGGAGCACGAGCAGCATCATAAAGTGGTTCTTCAGACTTTGAGGGATAGTCAGTTGTACGCCAAGTTTTCAAAGTGTGAGTTCTGGTTGAGTTCAGTTGCATTCCTAGGTAATGTTGTGTCAGCAGAGGGTATTCAGGTTGATCTGAAGAAGATTGAGGCAGTCAAGAACTGGTCTAGACCAGTATCAGCTACAGAGATTCAGAGTTTCTTGGGAATGGCAAGCTACTATCGTCGGTTCGTGGTGGGGTTTTCATCTATCGCAGCCCCGATGACCAGGTTGACCTATAAAGGTGCCCAATTCAGGTTGTCGGATGAGTGTGAGGTGAGCTTTTAGAAGCTCAAGACAGCTCTAACTACGGCACCAGTGTTGGTTTTGCCCATAGGTTCCGGGCCTTATATAGTTTACTGTGATGCATCTCGTATTGGAATTGGTGCAGTGTTGATGCAGGATGGCAAAGTCATTACTTGTGCCTCGCTACACTTGAGGATTAATGAGAAGAACTATCTGGTTCATGATTTGGAGTTAGCAGCCATTATGCACGCATTAAAGAATTGGAGGC
This sequence comes from Nicotiana glauca, assembly GCA_026770625.1. NCBI lineage: Eukaryota > Viridiplantae > Streptophyta > Magnoliopsida > Solanales > Solanaceae > Nicotiana > Nicotiana glauca. The sequence continues at coordinate 15,573 of MU711081.1, read as the reverse complement.
ATTATCTGTATGGCGTGGCATGTGAGGCGTTCACGGATTACAAGAGTCTGTAGTATTTGTTCAAGCAAAAGGAGTTGAATTTGAGGCAAAGAAGGTGGTTAGATATTTCTGAGCCCAGTCATGTGTTAGCTTGCACAGCCGCTCGTTCTTCTTTATTGGAGAATGTCTGTGATCGGCAGTATGATGATCCCCATTTACGTGTCCTCAAAGACACGGTGAGCACGGAGGTGCCAAGCAGGTTACCTTAGGTGATTATGGAGTTTTGAGATTGCAGGGTCGAGTTTGTGTGCCTAATGTGGATGGGCTTCGAGAGTTGATATTAGAGGAGGCCCATAGCTCCCGGTACTCCATTCATTCGGGCACCGCGAAGATGTATCAGGATTTGCGATAGCATTATTGGTGGCGAAGAATGACAAAGGATATCATTGCATATGTGGCTCGGTCTTTGAATTGTCAGTAGGTTAGGTACGAGCATCAGAGGCCCAGTGGTTCATTTCAGAAGATTGAGATTCTTGAGTGGAAGTGGGAGAGGATTGCTATGGACTTTGTTGTTGGACTCCCACGGACTCGGAGGAAGTTCGACGCAGTATGGGTCATTTTTTATAGGCTGACCTAGTCAGTACATTTCATTCCTATGGCAGTCTCCTATTCTTCTAAGAGGTTAGCTGAGATCTATATTCGGTAGATTGATCGTCTTCATGGTGTGCCCGTGTCTATGATTTCAGACCGAGGTACGTAGTTTACCTCCCTTTTTTGGAGGGAAGTTCAGCGAGAGTTGGGAACACGGGTTGAGTTAAGTACAACATTTTATCCCCAGACGGACGACCAGTCCGACCAGACTATTTAGATTTTGGAGGATATGCTCTAAGCTTGTGTCATTGACTTTGGAGGCTTGTGGGATCATTTTTTTCCTTTAGCAGAGTTTGCCTACAACAACAGCTACCAGCCGAGTATCCAGATGGCTCCTTATGAGGCTTTATATAGTAGGCAGTGTCGGTCTCTGGTTGGATGGTTTGTGTAATGACTCGACCGGTCGTTTTGAGTACCAGCGCTCCGTTCAGTAGTCGGAGGCCATGAATAGCTTCATTTCAAGTATTATGACTTGTGCGCGTGGTCGGAATTAAATTTCAAGAAGTCCAGAGTTGATTTGGGAAAAGAATTCTCATTTCGAAAGCTTAAAGTTGAAAGAATGAGCTAGGATTTGAATTTCAAGTAAACGACCTCGGAATCGGGATCTGAAGGTTCCAGCAGGTTCGTATGATGATTTCGGACTTGGGCGTATGCCCGGATCGGGTTTTGGATAACCCGGGAGCGTTTTGGCGCCTAATGTGGAAGTTAGCAGGTTAGAAGAAATTTCATAAGTTTGGCTTGAAGAGCATTTCGGTGTTACCAATGTCCGTTTGGAATTTTGAGACTGGGAATTGATTCTGCAGTTGGGGGCGCGATTGGAAGTGAATTCAGAGGTCCGTAGACCAATTTGAAGCCATTTGGCTAAAGAGAGAAATTTGAAGGTTTTGAAGAGTTTGACCGGCGGTTGACTTTTTGATATCGGGGTCGGAATCAAATTTTGGAAGTTGGAGTAGGTCCGTAATGTCAAATATGACTTGTGTACAAAATTGGAGGTCAATCGGACGTGATTTGATAGGTTTAAACATCGGGAATAGAAGTTTGAAATTTTAAAGTTCATAAACTTGAATTTGGGGTGTAATTCGTGATTATGGTGTTATTTGATGTGATTTGAAGCCTAGAGCAAGTTCGGAATGTGTTTTGGGATTGGTTGGTATGCTTGGTTGGGGTCCCGGGTGCCTCGGGTGGAATCCGGGAGGTTAACGGATCAAAATTTAGATTTTTGGAGGGGCAACATCTGCTGCTTCTGTCAAAACCGCTTCTGCGGCTCTTGGACTGCAGAAGCGAGACCGCAGAAGCGGTCCTGTGATCGCGAAAGCAGAAGGGTCCAGGCCCAGGGGAAACCGTAGAAGCGGACCCCAAGACCGCAGAAGCGGTAGGCCCAAACCACAGAAGCGGTTCTATTTCCGCTTATGCGGACTCGCAGAAGCGAGTTCTGGACCGCAGAAGCGGCCCAGTCTCTTTGGCCATTTTCCGCAGAAGCGGTCCCACGTCCGCTGAAGCGGAACCCGCAGAAGCGG
>MU711080.1:278462-297542 GCA_026770625.1 Nicotiana glauca | reverse complement strand
AACCGCGGCCAAACACCCTCTCAGCTTCTTCATTCATCCGCAAATGCCTTCTGCCGCGGTTCTGCCGCGGTCGCGGTGAAACTGTGGCTTTACACCCTGTTCCGTTTGGAATTTGGAAAATCTCAAAACATAAAAGTTGTAGCTCTTGGAGTTATCTTTCCAACCATATATTGTGGAGCTAAAATGGAGTTCGGAGCAAAAAGTTATGTCCAATGTACTAGACAGTGCACAATATGCCTCATCAAGTCTTCGTTTGCGCTCAACTATCAACTTTGACCCCCGAACACGATCCCGGCTTAATTCCTTGAGCTTTTACTCAGACTTCAAAGCTTCAAATAACATAAATTCATTCCATAACATCTACATAGCTCGAAATCACACCTACAAGGCATAAAATACACAATTAGTGCAAAATACTAGCGATTAAAGCGCAAACTCAACTAAAGTGCATTAAATTAGAGTGTAATAATCGACTAAAACACGTAATTCTAGCCTATCACAATTTCCTTAGGTGCCAGTTTGGTATTTACAAACATGGAGCTTGGGATGCGAACACGGGGCTGTGGGGGGAAGTACCCTTCGCGAACACGTCCAAGCACTAGCGAACGCATAAGGTTAAAGGCCTGGGGGAGGGGTTTAATATTTGTTTACACAAACGCGTCCATCTTAACGCAGACGCGAAGGCTCTTGGAGCTGAAGCTCAGCGAACGCGAGCCGTCAATCACGGACACGATGGTCAGCTGGGCCTGACACATCACAAATGCGACAGGCCTAGCACGAACGCGATGAAGGCCTCCCAGTGATTTTAAAACAGTAACAGAACATACGGGATTCAACAAAAATTTCATAACTTCTTCTTCAAAACTCCAAATTGGGCGATTTTTGAAAGAGAGCTTCACCACAAATCTATAGTTATATAATCTTAGACTCATTTCCTTCAATTTCCATTAACACCCATTAGATTTCTAGGCCTAAATCATGTTCTTAAGGGTAGAAAATTATGGATTTGGGTAGGGTTAGGGTTTTTCTGTATAATTGGTATTTAGACCTCGTTTTAGGGTCGGATTTTGGAACTAATTATATATTATGGCTCGTGGTGAATGGGTGATCGGCTTTTGGTCTGAACCACGTATTTTGACCAAGCAGACCCGTGGTCGATTTTTGACTTTTTGGGAAGAATGATAGGAAATCTATAATTAAGCCTTGGAATCGAATTTTTTAACGTTTATTGATGTTATTAAGTCGATTATGTCTAGATACAATTGTTTTGGAGCCAAATTCTAAAGGAAAAGCGGTGTTTGAGGCTTAAGTTGACCGTAGAAGTTCGAGGTAAGTGTTTGGTCTAACCTTAGCTTGAGGGATTAGGAGTTGTTTCCTATTTGGTATGTGTTACTTGTTGGGTACGACGTATAGGCATGGTGACAGGTATCTATACGTTTGTGTCAAGCATGACCGTGAGTCTTAAATTGAAATTATTGTGTTCTCGATAAATACTACGAATGCCTAAGTTGTTGATTCTCTGTGTTGAGCAAGGATTATGATTATTCTCATGGAAATTACTTATAATTGAGTATTAGTTTGGTTCTAGTTGAGGAAGTCAGATGTAGGAAAAAATTTGGTTATAGCTGATTTTTCCTTACCGGGACGTATTTACTAAAATGTCAATTCCCATGTTGGGATAGTGTTATTTCTTTATTGATCCCTTGCTGGGACTATCTGTGTGATTGGTGTTGAACTGTATATGTGGATCGGGTTTAACGCCGCAACAACTTTATGTTTGGATCGGGTTGCACGCCACAATAATCATATAAATGGATCGGGTTGCACGCCGCAATAATCATATAAATGGATCGGGTTGCACGCCGCAATAATGTTTTTATCATATTTGATCGGGTTGCACGCCGCCACAATAGATAATAAAAGCACTTGTTGGTTGGTTACGAGTTCATGATTCTGTTTCTGTGAGTTTTAAATTGTTCTTTATGTCTTTCTCGTAAATTACTATTGGTAAATGATACTTCCCCGCAAAACATTCCCCCTGCCATCTTTACTTGTTTATTTTTCGTTGTATATTATATAACTGCACGGGTTTATTTAGTAGTCTGGTCCTAGCCTCGATAATACTTCGTCAGGGTTAGGCCAAACACTTACCAGCACATGGGGTCGGTTGTGCTGATACTACACTCTGCACTGTGTGCAGATCCTGGAGCGGTAGCTTTTGGACCATAGATTTGGGTGGTTGCCTTCAGTCCAGTCAAAGATCCCGAGGTAGTCCTGCAGGCGTCCATAGGCCCCGGCGTTCTCCTCTATCTTTATATTCTGTTTTCATTTACTTCAGAGATAGATTGTATCTTTCTTTCAGACAATTATTTATAGTATTCGTAGATGGTCTGTAATATTGTGACACCGGTTCCGGGTAGAGGTGCACTTGATGTTGTCGTACTTGTTGTTGGATAAGTTATTAGATTATGTCTTCCGCGTGCATTTAATTAATGTTAATATTTCACTGTTGATCGCATGATGATTTAAACTTATAAAAAAAGGGGTTAAGTAAAAGAATTAGCGAATCTATAATACTAGGCTTGCCTAGCTTTCACGAGTAGGTGCCATCACGGCTCCTGAGGGTGGAAAATTCGGGTTGTGACAAGTTGTTATCAGAGCTCTATGTTACATAGGTCTCACAATTAACGGACAAGCTTAGTAGAGTCTGAAGGATTGGTACGGAGACGTTTGTATTTATTCCTAGAGGCTACAGAGTTAGGAAAATTTTCACATCTATTCTTTCCTGTCGGGTGTTTTGGTTTCTCAATGCTAATTAAATTTATACTATGTTCTTTAACACATGCCGAGGACACACGCTTCCTCATCCGTTATTCAGCATCTCGAGCCCCTAGCAGCAGCTCTCATGAGGGGCAGAGGGCGAGGTCGGGGCCGTGCTACAGGCCGAGGTACAGGCAGAGCTCAGCCTAGAGCAGCAGCACCAGTGGCGGAGCCTCAGTTTAACTTTGATGATGAGGTTCTGGCCCAGACAGTTCTGACGGGCCTAGCTCAGGTCGCAGAGGTGTTTATTTTTACCCCAGTACTCCAAGATGCTCTGGTTCGTCTAGTGGGCCTTATTCACCCGAGCAGGCTTGCTTCCTGTTGAACTAGCCGTCTCTCAGGCTGGAAAAGGAGCCCAGACTCCTGCTCCTCGCACTCTGAAGCAGATGGCTCCCCAGTTTCAGACTCCAGCAGCTCAGCCAGCTGGAGGAGTTCAGCCGGGTATGGTAGCTCAGACCGGTGATGAAGCAGCTATGTCTGTCGATGCTTTGTGGAGATTGGACAGGTTCACCAAGCTCTTCACTACCACTTTCAGCGGTGCATCTTCTGAGGATCCCCATGATTATCTAGACAGTTGTCATGAGGTTCTCAGGAACATGCGGATAGTGGAGACCAATGGGGTCAACTTTGCTACTTTCTGCTTACCTGGATCCACTAAGACTTGGTGGAGAGATTATTGTTTGGCTAGACCAGCCGGATTGCCAGCTTTGACTTGGGAGCATTTTACTCAGCTATTCTTGGAAAAGTTTCTTCCCGTTGCTCAGAGAGAGATCTATCGGAGGCGGTTTGAGCGTCTTCAGCAGGGTTCCATGATTATTACCCAGTATGAGACCAGTTTATTGATTTGGCCCGTCATGCTCTACTTATACTTCCGACAGAGAGAGAGAGAGAGTGAGGAGGTTCGTTGAGGGACCTATCCAGCCTATTCGACTTCAGATGGCTAAGGATACGGGGAGTGAGATTTCATTCTAGGAGGCGGCCAATATGGCCAGGAGGGTTGAGATGTTTTTGTCACAAGGAGGTGGTCAGGGGTCTGACAAGAGGCCTCGTCATTCAGGCATATTTAGTGGTACCTCGTCTGGAGGCAGGGATTCATATGGTAGAGTCCATCCGCCTAGTCCTTTTCAGTCAGCACTACAGGTTTCTCACGGTGCTTCAGGTGGTCGTGGTTCTCATATACAGTATTTTGATCAGCATCCCTACAGTGCACCACTAGCTCCTATCACTGCATCGGCGCTCCAGAGTTTCTGGGGTGGTCATTCATATCGCCAGGCTCAGTCTTAGTTTCCTCAGCCGCAGCACTCAGGTGGATGCTTTGAGTGTAGTGACTATAGTCATATCCGAGGGGCTTGTCCGAGATTAGTGGGTACTCTATCGCACTAGCAAGGTTCCCGAGCTATGGTTCAGGCACCAAGTGTTCCACCGCTCGCTCCGCCAGCTAGGGGTAGGGGCAGAGGTGCTAGAGGTGGAGCTCGGGCAGCTAGAGGTGGAGGCCAGCCAGCAGCAGGCCATCCTAAAGATGTAGTCTAGGGTAGTAGGGCCCAGCCCCGATTTTATGCTCTTCCAGCCAGGACGGAGGCTGAGGCTTCCAATGCAGTCATCACAACTACGGTTCTGGTTTGTGGCAGTGCTATTTGATCCAGGGTCTACATGCTCTTATGTGTCATCTTATTTTGCATTGTATCTGGTCATGCCCAGCTATTCTTTCATTGCTCCTATTTATGTGTCCACCCCGGTGGGTGATTCTGTTGTGGTATATCATGTTCATCATTCTTGCATGGTTGTGATTAGGGGTCTTGAGATCCGAGTAGACTTATTACTATTGGACATGGTTGATTTTGATGTCATACTGAGGATGGACTTGTTATCACCTTACCACTCTATCTTGGAGTGTCATGCCAAGATTGTGACCTTAGCCTTGCCAGGTTTACCTCGTTTAGAGTGGAGAGGGACTCCTAGTCATTCTACCCATAGTATTATCTCTTATGTGAAGGCTCGGTGTATGGTTGAAAAGGGTTGTTTGGCCTATTTGGCATATGTTCGTGATTCTAGTGCCGAGGTTCCTTCTATTGATTCTGTGCCTATTGTACGTGAGTTCCCTGAGGTATTTCTTTCAGACCTGTCGGGTATGCCACCCAACAGGGATATTGACTTTTGCATTGATTTAGCTCTAGGCACTCAACCCATTTCTATTCTGTCGTATCGTACGGCCCCGCCTGAGTTGAAAGAGTTGAAGGAGCAGTTGTAAGACTTGCTTGAAAAAGGCTTCATTAGACCTAGTGTCTCGCTTTGGGGTGCGCCGGTGTTGTTTGTTAAGAAGAAGGACGGATCGATGAGAATGTGTATTGATTACCGGCAGTTGAACAAGGTTACAATCAGGAATAAGTATCAACTACCGAGGATATATGGTTTGTTCGACTAGCTTCAGGGTGCCCAAGTGTTTTCTAAGATCGACTTGAGATCCGGCTACCATCAGTTGAGGATTATGGCATCTGATGTCCCTAAGACAGCTTTCCGCACTCAGCACAGGCATTATGAGTTCTTGGTGATGTCATTCGGATTGACAAATGCCCCAGCAACTTTCATGGATTTGATGAACCGAGTGTTCAGGCCTTACTCGAATTCGTTCATGATAGTCTTCATTGATGATATTTTGATTTACTCCTGCAGCTGGGAGGAGCATGAGCAGCATCTGAGAGTGGTTCTTCAGACTCTGAGAGATAGTCAGTTGTATGCTAAGTTTTCAAAGTGTGAGTTCTGGTTGAGTTCTGTTGCTTTCTTGGGTCATGTGGTTTCAGCAGAGGGTATTCAGGTTGATCCGAAGAAGATAGAGGCAGTCAAGAACTGGCCTAGACCAGCATCAGCTACATAAATTCGAACTTTCTTGGGTTTGGCAAGCTACTACCATCGATTTGTGAAGGGATTTTCATCTATTGCAGCCTCGATGACCAGGTTGACCCAAAAGGGTGCCCAGTTCAGGTGGTCAGACGAGTGTGAGGCAAATTTCCTGAAGCTCAAGACAGCTTTAACTATGGCGCCAGTGTTGGTTTTGCCCACAGGTTCAAGGCCATATACAGTCTATTGTGATGCATCTCGTGTTGGGCTTGGTGCGGTGTTGGTGCAGGATGGCAAGGCATTGCCTATGCTTCACGGTAGTTGAAGATTCATAAGAAGAACTATCTGGTTCATGATTTGGAATTAGCAGCCATTGTCCACCCGTTGAATATTTGGAGGCATTATCTGTATGGCGTGGCATGTGAGATGTTCACAGATCATAAGAGTCTACAGTTCTTGTTCAAATAGAAGGAGCTAAACTTGAGGCAGAGAAGGTGGTTGGAGCTATTGAAAGACTATGATATCACCATCTTATATCATCTGGGGAAAGGCCAATGTGGTGGCCGATGCTTTGAGCAGGATGTCAGCCAGTATGGGCAGTCTTGCTTATATTCTGGTCGGTGAGAGGTTGCTTGCTCTGGATGTGCAGGCTTTAGCCAATCAGTTCGTAAGGTTGGATATTTCTGAGCCTAGCTGTATGTTAGCTTGCACAGTCACTCATTCTTCTTTATTGGATCATATCCAAGATCGGTAGTATGATGATCCTTATTTGTGTGTCCTTAAGGACACGGTGAAGCACAGAGGTGAAAAGCAAGTTACCTTAGGAGATGATGGAGGTTTGAGGTTGTAGGGTCAGGTTTGTGTGCCTAATGTGGATGGACTCCGAGTGTTGATTTTAGAGGAGGCCCATAGTTCCCGGTACTCTATTCATCCGGGTGCCGCTAAGATGTATTAGGATTTGCGGCAGCATTATTGGTGGATGAGAATGAAGAAGGAAGTTGTTGCATATGTGGCTCGGTGTTTGAACTGTCAGCAGGTTAAGTACGAGCAATAGAGGCCCGGTGGTTTGTTATAGAAGATTGAGATTCCTGAGTTGAAGTGGGAGTGTATCACCATGGAATTCGTTGTAGGACTCCTGTGGACTCAGAGGAAGTTCGATGCAATGTGGGTGATTGTTGATAGGCTGACCAAGTCAACACATTTCATTCCTATGGTAGTCTCCTATTCTTCCGAGAGAGTAGCTGAGATCTACATCCGAGAGATTGTTCGTCTTCATGGTGTGCCCGTATCTATAATTTTGGATCGAGGTACGTAGTTTACCTCACATTTATGGAGAGAAATTCAGTGAGAGTTAGGCACACGAGTTGAGTTGAGCACAGCATTTCATCCTCAGACGGACGGGCAGTCCGAGCGGACCATTCAAATTTTGGAGGATAGCTCCGAGCTTGTGTCATTGACTTTGGAGGCTCATGGGATTAGATTTTGCCTTTAGCATAGTTTGCCTACAACAACAGCTACATGTGGAGCATCCAGATGGCTCCTTATGAGGCTTTGTATGGTAGCAGTGTCGGTCGCCGATTAGATGGTTTGAGCCGGGAGAGGCTCGGTTGTTGGGTACAAATCAATTACATGATGCCTTGGCAAGGTCAGGATTATTCAGGACAGGCTTCGTACAGCTCAGTCCAGGCAAAAAAGTTATGTCGACTATAAGTTTTGTGATTTGGCTTTCATGGTTGGTGAGCAAGTACTGCTTCAAGTGTAGCCTATGAAGAGCGTGATGAGATTTGGGAATAAGGGCAAGCTTAGCCCTAGGGTCATTGGCCCGTTTGAGATTCTTGATCGAGTGGGAGAGGTGGCTTATAGACTTGCGTTTCTACCAAGCTTATCAGTCGTGCATCCATTGTTTCATGTGTACATGCTTCAGAAGTATCACGGTGATCCATCCCACGTGTTAGATTTCAGCACGGTCTAGTTGGACAAGGACTTGTCCTATAAGGAGGAGTCAGTATCTATTCTAGGCCGGCAGGTTCGTTAGTTGAGATCGAAGAGTTTTCCTACTGTTCCTATTCAATGGAGAGGTCAGCCTACTGAGGCATCGACTTGGGAGTCCGAGTCCAACATATGTAGCCGTTATCCCTATCTTTTCCCCGACTCAGGTACTTCTTTCTTATGTCCGTTCGAGGATGAACGGTTGTTTCAGAGGTGGAGCATGTGATGACCCAAAAGGTCATTACTTGTTTTAGAAATAAATTCTGTGTTTCGAGGCCTTAAAAAAACCTTTTTTCAGTATCACCTCGATTTGCGTGCACGGTCCGAACGCATTGCCGGAAAGCCATTATGTGAAAATCTGTGAAACATGATGAATTTTGACTTTAAAATGCACTTTAGTTGACTTCGGTCAATATTTTGGGTAAACGGACCCGGACCTATATTTTGACGGTCCCGAAAGGTCCGTAGGAAAATATGGGACTTGGTCGTATGCCCGAAATCGAATTTTGAGGTCCCAAGCCCGAGAGATGAATTTTTAAAGAAAATTGTTTTCTGGAATTATTTATGAATTCTTGAAAAGGAATGAGTTTAAAATTTTATGGTATTTGGCCTGTATTCTGGTTACGAAGCCCGGTACAGGTCTTATATGTGAATTAAGATGAGTTTGTGAAAATTGGTAAGAAACAGAAGTCGATTGAGGTGATTCGGACCCGTAGTTGTGAAAATTGATACTTTGAAAGTTTTGAGATTTTTCTTAGATTTCTATGTTAAATTCGTTGTTTAAGAGGTTATTTTGGCAATTTGATCGCACAGATAAGTTCATATGATCTTTTTGGAGTTATTATGCATAATTGGTTTGGAGCCCCGAGGGCTCGGGAGAGTTTCCGATAGGTTTCGGAAGGTTTTGAACTTAAGAAAAATTGCAGGTTTTTGTTGTCTCAGTGCATAGAGGTTTTGTTCTTCGCGTTCGCATGGTCCCACTCGCGAACGCGTAAGGCAATTTTCTCAAGTGCCAGTTTGCTCTTTGTGAACGCGAAGCTTGGGACACGAAAGCGAGCCTGTGGAGGAAAGTACCCTTCGCGAACGTGTCTAGGCACTCGCAAACGCATAAGGTTAAAGGACTGGGGCGAGGGGTTTCATATTTATTATACACGAACGCGGCCATCTTAACGTGAACGCGAAGGCTCTAGGAGCTGAAGCTCTGTGGACGCGAGTCGTCAATCACGAATGCGATGGTCAGCTGGGCCTGACCCATCACGAATGCGACAAGCCTATCGTGAATGCGATGAAGGCCTGCCCATTGATTTTTAAACAGTAATAGGACATACGAGATTCAACAAAAATTTCATAACTTCTTCTTCCAAACTCCAAATTGGGCGATTTTTGAAAGAGAGCTTCACCACAAATCCATAGGTAATCTTAGACTCATTTTCTTCAATTTCTATTAACACCCATTAGATTTATAGGCCTAAATCATGTTCTTAAGGATAGAAAATTAGAGATTTGGGTAGAGTTAGGTTTTTTTTGTTTGTATAATTGGTATTTAGACCTCGCTTTAGGGTAGGATTTTGGAACTGATTATATATTCGGGCTCGTGGGTGAATGGGTGACCAGATTTTGGTCTGAACATCGTGTTTGACCAAGCAGGCCCGGGGTCGATTTTCGACTTTTTGGGAAGAATGATAGAAAATCTATAATAAGCCTTGGAATCGAATTATTTAGCGTTTATTAATATTAAGTCGATTATGTCTAGATACAATTGATTTGTAGCCAAATTCAAAAGGAAAAGCGGTGTTTGAGGCTTGAGTTGGCCATGGAAGTTCGAGGTAAGTGTTTGGTCTAACCTTAGCTTGAGGGATTAGGAGTTGTGTCCTATTTTCTATGTGTTACTTGTTGGTTACGACGTATAGGCATTGTGACGAGTATCTATATATTGGTGTCAAGCATGACCGTGAGTCTTAAATTGAAAATATTGTGTTCTCGATAAGTACTACGAATGCCTAAGTTGTTGATTCTCTGTGTTGAGCAAGGATTATGATTATTCTCGTGGAAATTACTTATAATTGAGTAGTGGTGGTAGTTGAGGAAGTCAGATGTTAGAACAAGTTTTGTTATAGCTGATTTTCCCTTGCCGGGATGTATTTACTTAAAATGTCAATTCCCTTGCTAGGATAGTGTTGTTTCTTTATTGATCCCTTGCCGGGACTCTTTCTGTGATTGGTGTTGACCTGTATATGTGGATCGGGTTGCACACCGCAATAACTTTATGTTTGGATCGGATTGCATGCCGCAATAATAATATAAATGTATCGGGTTGCACGCTGCAACAGTGATAAATGATATGGATCGGGCTGCACACTGCAACAGTATTTTTATTATATTGGATCGGGTTGCGCGCCGCAACAATAGATAATAAAAGTACTTGTTGGTTGGTTAGGAGTTCCTAATTCTGTTGCTGTGAGTTTTAAATTGTTCTTTATATCTTTCTCGTAAATTACTGTTGGTAAATGATACTTCCTCGCAACACGTCCCCTTTCCCATCTTTACTTGTTTATTTCTGTTTATTTTCCACTGTACATTATATAACTGCACAGGTTTATTTTGTAGTCTGGTCCTAGCCTCGTCACTACTTCCCCGGGGTTAGGCCAGGCACTTATGATCACATGGGGTCGGTTGTGCTGATACTACACTCTGCATTGTGTGCAGATCCCGGAGCGGCAGCTTTTGGACCATAGCTTTGGGTGGATGCCTTCAGTCAAGTCAGAGATCCCGAGGTAGTCCTGCAGGCACCCGCAGACCCCGGCGTTCTTCTCTATCTTTATAATTTGTTTTCATTTACGTAAGAGACAGATTGTATCTTTCTTTCAGACAATTGTTTGTAGTATTCGTGGATGGTCTGTGATATTGTGACACCGGTTCGGGTAGAGATGCACTTGATCTTGTCGTCCTTTTTTTTGGCTAAGTTATCAGATTATGTCTTCCGCGTGTATTTAATTACTGTTAATATTTCACTGTTGATCGCATGATGATTTAAACTATTAAAAAAAAGGGATTAAGTAAAAGAGTTAGCGAATCTATAATACTTGGCTTGCCTAGCTTTCATGAGTTGGCACCATCACGACTTCCGAGGATGGGAAATCGAAATCGTGATAATTAATAAAAAAGTTGACCATATTAACCTTAATTTGTTTACTAAAAATATAATAAATACTCATTCTTACTTTAAGAGTGACTTAGAAAAAAAAATTAACTTCTTTTTAATATCTGAAAAACTCAAATATTATGAACTACAAAAAAAATCGAAAAACAATTAAAATGGACCAAAAAAAGTATCACAGAAGGAAGAAGAAATTCGGAAAGCTGGAGAGAGAGAAATCACATTAATCTATATATCGTATCATCATTATAGTTCATGCTAGGGGTGTTCGCTAAAATCCGAAAAATCGAACCAAATCAAAAACCAAACCAAATCGACCAAAAAAACCGATACTTTTTGGTTTGGTTTTGAATTTTAAAAACCGATCAAATTTGGTTTGGTTTTGGTTTTAATCAGAAAAAAATCGAACCAAACCGATTATTGAAGTAGCTATTTCAAATTTATTATTACACCTATATATATGTATATTGTTATACAAAGTTTCAAAAAATTTATGGTAAATGTTAATAGTTTGCACTTTTAATATAGTTCTTTACCTTTAGATTCTACTTTGATTCGTAGTTTTCTTTTGTTTAGTATAAGAATTCATTTCGTGTTAAAAATAACATATTTTTAATTGAGTCCTTAAATTATTCATTACTATTTGATTCAATTATCATCAATATATCTTGGTAAATAATAAATTTCTCAAAGGGAAATTGATTTGTTAGTATTACATTGAAAATGCGGTCGTCGGAATATGTGTTTGGTAGTGTATGTTTTATATTTAAGAAAAAATCGATAAATAACCGAAAAAATCGAAAAACCGACATAAACCGAATCGAGAAAAACCGACTTAATTGGTTTGGTTTGGTTTGGTTCTAATATTTGAAAAACCGACTTACTTGGTTTGGTTTCTTTTTAGGGAAAAACCAATCCAAACCAAACCATGAACACCCCTAGTTCATGCTACGTATTATAAGTAGAACCTCAAATGTCAAACTTTGATCACCAAATTACCCATTAAAAATTATATGACCATCTTGTCATTCAATTCAATATTATTTTTAGTTCAATAATATTTTTGTAACAGAAAGTAAACTTACCTCTTAATAAATAAAAAGTAAAAGTAGAGGATAAATCAAAAGACAAGATAATTTTGAGACCGTCCCATGTATCAAGAGTTAATAGTCAAGAATAGAAAATAATAAAGTTGTTTCATTTATATTGAAAGCCTTAATTCTCAAAGCTGGGGTTTTTTCATCATCCAATACTTATTGGTAATATACTCTCTCCGTTCACTTTTAATTGTCCACTTTTAATTTTACTCTTTTTTTACGAAAAAATAAATGAAGTATATATTTTACAATTTTACCCATAATAATGATAGTATTTGTGAACATTTTAGAAAATGAGTAATTAATGAGAAGGGTAAAACATGAAAAAAAAATTATTTTTCTCTTGATTTAATATAGTAGACAAATAAAAATGAATATGCCACCCATTAAGGTGTCTATTCAATGTCTTGGAGTTTCTTTTATTTTCCAACACTTATAAATGTATGAGTCTTCATCTTTATAGAGGTTCAATAACAGTGAAAGTTTGAGTGACTTGTATTACTCCTAGACTTCATGGCTTTCATTAGTCAGTACCATTGTTGTCATTTGGATTAGTTGTCTCGTTGTAGTTATTGTTCAATTATGGTTAATATTATGATTTCGATGTGTGTGTGTGTTGTTTTGAAGCATGAGTATATTGACACAACAAATGTGTCTTGGGGGTTATAGGTGGATATAGAATTGCAACACCAGTTCAACTGAATTCAATACTTTCAACGCATAGTATATTTATTAAAATTGTAATAAATAATAGGTTTGAACTCATAATTTAAAACTACAATAGGTTCATTGCAAAAAACCTCGAGGATTAAATCCATAAAGCATAAATCGTACATTGGCCTCCGCTTGCGGTCTATGATTAGGAGGCCAGTAAAGGTTTAATTTGTATCCATGGTGTAGTACTAAAGGTTTTGGGGAGATAGTCATACGACTATGAGGAACAGGTGCCCAGCATGGGTCTTTATACAAACAACTCCAATAGTAGTGGTAATAGCAGAGACCATTATTCTACTTCTTGACTTCTATTCTATGTCCGTTCCAACATATTCAATTTTAAGCTAATACAATCAAATTCGATGTCATTCTTATGGTAGCTAATACATGTATAATGAATCTGAGTTAAGTTCAAGCTTTAATTCTCTCTAACTCTTAAGTATTTGGAGAAAATTTTGGTTTTAGTGATTTCTTTTATTTATTTGATGGTTCAAGTCAAGTACTCTGCAGAAGCTCTTTCGTGCAGATATTACTAGTACTATTATTACTTTATATTATCTCCTCTATTTACAAAATCGATATATTACAACTCGAATTAGAATTTCCTCTTCCACAAGTTATACCAAAGCTTATTGCATATTGAGATCGAAGATACACACACATTCCGAAAATATAACCGAAGTTTAGGGTATTATTTCATTCTTGAACTTTGGGAGCTTGGTTTGAGACGGCTTTTCGTGGGTTTTTCAAGAAATTCATCAGGGCAAGTGATTCTAACTCAAATTTGGTTAACATACTAATTGTTTTCATCATTCAATTAGTATTTTGAAAGGGAAATTTGGAAAAAATTGTAGAAACTTCACAAAACAATAAATTTTGAAATCCGATGTCGAAATTTGATAATTTTTATATGATTGAACTTGTATCAGAATGGATGTTCGGATTTCATGATTTTTCGTCGAGTGCCGAAGAGTGGGCTCTACGTTGACTTTTGATTGACTTTTTCGAAAATGACTTAAACCAAGTTTCTTTCGAAATTTGAATAAATTCTAAAGCTCCAATTGAATTGTTGGTCAAATATTTGATAGGTTTAATTGGTTTGGAGACTAATTCAAAAGGAAAAGATGTGATCGAGTAATCACTTCATATTTGCAAAACAAGGTAAGTCTCATTTCTAGCCTTGTAAGATGGAATTAAGTGAACTAAATTAATATGTGCTTCTAATTGCGGGGGCTACGTACGCACGAGATGACAAGAGTCTGTGCGTAGCTACTAGCTATGCCTAGTCTAGGTTTACATCATGCCTTGGTTATATTGCCGTCGATTTATGTTTATTAATTTTTTCTCTTGAGAAGAAGCAAGATTGAGGTTGAGTAATATTTGTCTTGAAGGAATTGAAATTTGAAGAATTTAAGATTTAAAAGGTTTCATTTGAACTCCGAGATTTCAAAAAGAATTGAGGAAAATTATAATAGCTTAAGAAATCTATGTGTAACCGTGTCGCATGTATTTTTTGCGAGCGGGATAATTTTCTTAAAAAACTTCAAGTTGAATTTCCTTTATTTTGAAAAGAATCAAGAAAGAGATATGATTTAAATGTTAAATTTATATTTGATCGTGTTGCAGGTATAACTTGCGAGTAGGGTAATTCCTTAAATTTATATTTGACCGCGTCGCATGTATGATTGGGGAGCGGGATAATTCCTTAAACTTGTATTTGAAAGCGTTGCATGTATGATTCACGAGCGGGGTAATTCCTTAAATTTACATTTGACTGCACCACATGTATGATTCGTGAGCAGCGTAATAGATGCATCTATGGGTCGCGTCATTCGACCCTCGGCATTGCACAATTTATATTTATATTGGATCGTGCCGAGCGACGTCGGTAGAATTTATGTGTGATAATAGAACTAGAAACCCGTTCCATAACTTGTATAAATTCGTCATTTGAGAGATCAAATGTTTTAAATGAAGAAAGTATTTTGGGGTTCTTTAATGTGAGGAAAGAATTATACATCTATTTCTTGTTCTGATTTTTATTGTTATCTCTATAAATTATGGTTAATTAAAATTTTATATTATCATATTGTTGGACCACTTGTATGTGTCGGAATCGGCCTCTGGTCACTACGCCCAAAAAGAACTTCTTCATAGGTCAGCAACTGAAAAGGTCCGCTCATCGGGGCCAACCAAAAGGCAACCCCGACAAGCGGAGGACTAACCGTATAGGTCAAAATCTTTTTGAGAAATTTGGGCATGAAAAGAACGTAAAGTGAAATACTGAGCTCTGATTCGTACTGATAAGATGAGGATGACCAAAGCCCAACAATGAGCAGTCACTGAGCGAGCCGTAGAGGTCATGGTCAAATAGCGAAGAATACGAAGAGCAACTAGTATAGTCTTGAAACTAGTGATAGGAATACTCTCCTGAATATTCCCTTTGTTGTACTTTTTAGGATTTTTAGAGAATATCCCATATTAATAAAAAGAAAGAAAGAAGAAAAGGGGAACGTGAGATAGAATCTTGAGAAAACTATGGTAAGAAGTTCACCATTGAGAGAATATAAAAAGCTTACCTTTCTATAGTGATTGATTTCGTCTATTATTCTTTCTTTTCACTCACATGATCCAAGAAAGCATTACTTATATTCTCGTTCACTACCTTGTCTCATTGTCAGTGGGAAGAATCTTCCACATCATTTGATATTTGGGTGAATTGTTCTTCCTATTTATATTTATTGTCATTTCTCATATTTATTGCTTGTCCTCATTCCTTCATTCATTCATAAAAGTATCATTAAACCATGTTTCGGCCTCAAATAGCTTTAAATGCTCGAGGTTGTTACTTCATATCAATTTTGGATCTAGAACTTATTATGTTTAACTAGAATTTACCCATTATCGTTTTACTTAATTAGTTTAAGAAAAAGGACTATGACTTTTTGGTCAAACAATTTGGCACCGTCTGTGGGGATTTTCTAGTTAAACATTTATGGTTTTCCTAGATCTAAAAAAACACACATATAAAACTCTGTACAATCCGGCATCTCGTTGTTTGCACAGATCTGACATGGAAGGCAATGGAGAAAAAAAGAGAAAGGCGATAGCTGATCTCGCCGCCAATCTCCTAAACACTATCGACGAAGCTCATGGAGAGGACGAGTAGAACGTGACACCAAACGCCTCACCTAGATGAAGTGATTCACCCCCTCCTCATGGCAGTGTTACCGCTTCTCATGGAAAGGGAGCCTCTACGTCCACTACGGAAGAAGAACCACCTGCGGTAAAAAAGCTACTAGATGCATGGCTAACAAATACACTGAACACTATACTACACAAACCCACTCAAAGGGAGAGCAGAGGGAGTGTGCAAGTCGACATTGACACAACAACCAATGAGCAGCACACCCAACCTCCCACGATAGGTATTACTCACCCTGTTAATGATGCAGGTAACGACGCCCTCACACTATGTGACCAAATGAGGGAGCATCAAGAAAGGGTAGATAAGATACCGGGCGCCCCAAAACTCCACCAAAACGGGACACCAGTCGGTTCGTGGAACAACCAGATAGCGATGAGGTCGCACCATATGTTATACCAAAAATATTCAAAAAGCTGCCAAATTTGTAAATGGTGCGACGGACCCGGAGGATCATTTGACCCATTATGTTACTGCAGTGAAAGGCAACGACCTCGTAAAGGAACACGTATCATCCATATTGCAGAAGAAGTTTGGAGAGACCCTAATTGGCGGGTCCCTGACTTGGTACTCACAGTTACCTGAGTGCTCCATAGAAACGTTCAAAGAAATGGCTGACAAGATCGTCACCGCCCATGTCGGAGCCAAGAAAGCGGAGGCATGGGTGAACGATACATTCGCCATCAAGCAATATCTTGGCGAGGGACTCAAGGATTTCCTTGCCCAATTTAACTATGTAAGAATGATACTTTCAAATGTATCTGAAGTAATGGCGGTGGCCGCTTTTCAAAATGGGCTAAGAAGAAGTGGGTCGAGGGCGACCAAAAAACTACTAAGTCGACTCATAAAATACCCTCAAAGCACTTGGGATGAGATACACAATGCCTACTATGCCGAGGTAAGAGCAGACGAGGATGATCTCAACGGGCCTACTCAGTGCCTGACTTTGGTTCAAATGGAGTCTAGGAAAGATTAAAAAACAACAATAGAAGAGATCTAGAAGGGTCACGACCTAATCGAGAAAGACATCAGCCTTATTTCAGAGGCACCCTCATGCCAGCTCCACATCACGATGAAGGTCCATCCCGACCGTGAACGGGAACCCTTCAAAATGAAAGAGGTATGCCCCCTAGTTATCAGCTCACAATTTTAGTGTTACTCCCCCTCCCTCCCTAGAAATAGTCTACGCACTGGAAAAGCTCGTCCCAAAGGTAAAATGGCCGCAGAAAATAAAATCCGACCCGAGTACCAAAAAAATCAAATGCCCTCTGCGAATTCCACCAGGAACATGATCATAAGACCGAGGACTGTATTGGTCTCAGATAAGAGGTCATGAACATTCTTCACCAAGGGCACCTAAAAGAGTTGATGAGCGACCGAGGAAGGTCCAAGTTTCCACGAGGGTCAGAACAACATCAAGGACCACCCAAACCACCTTCCCTAGTTCAAACCATTCAAATGATCATCGGGGGAGGCGACGATGCATCTATCAACAACATGAAGTTCACTACTACTCACAAGCTCAAGCGATCAATCACATACGAATGATATGACAAATTCGAAGAAAGTATCATCTTCGATAAGCCGAATACCCACGGTTTAGTCTTTCCTTACTATGATGCCCTTATCATTACTTTACGTATTTTTGATACTGATGTAAGACATATCATGGTCGATGATGGAAGCGGCGCGTGCATCATCCATCCTCGAGTTCTCACCCAAATGAAGCTCGATGACAAAATAGTGCCACATTGCAACACGCTAATAGGTTTTAACAATGCAGTTGAGCAGACATCTGAAGAAATCACGCTGCCCATCCTGGCCGTCGGGAGACCACATTCCACATCATAGACCAGGATATGGAATACAATACCATCATAGGCTGACCATGGATACACGGCATGAAAGCTATCCTCTCTAGCTTGAGATACTTAAATGAAAGCGGGAAAAGCAACAACGAGAACATAAGGCAAGACCTGGATGAAGCCCAAGATCAAAGAGACATGGCCTAAATAAAAATGATAGCCCCAAAACCAACAGGCAAAGCGGTACTACAACAAAAAAGCCAAAATCAGGCAACTCAAAGTCGGGGATTACGTACTCAAAGCCAAAACGCAAGCAAGCAAAGACCCACGAGAAGGAAAACTATGAACCAATTGGGATGGCCCATAAAACATCACGGGGGTAGCAATAAAGGGTCATTCCAACTGGAAACAGTTGAAGGAAAATTACTACCAAACGATTGGAATGTCTCCCACCTTAAATACTTCAACTTCTAAGGGCAGACGTCATTCGAGTCGTACTCTTTTTTCCCTTACCTGAGTTTTGTCCCTATTGGTTTTCTCGGGGAGGCTTTTAACGAGGCGAAAAAGAGAGCATCTCAGAGTTTTTGGTATCAGTTCATGCTCGACCTATCAACTACTTTTCCACGTCGACCAATGAAGGGACTAGATGGACTGGGACTTTAGAAAACATGTAAACTTCTCCAATGTATGTAAACCTCTCCAATGGATATGTATAATCAAAGCAAAATATGCACACATAAATTTACCTCCTCCAAGATCATATATTACGCCAGGTCAAACATCTGACCTCGCTCGAAAATATCTATATTCGACCTCGCTCGAATTTATCTACATTTGCCTCACTTGAATTTATCTACGTTTGATCTCGCTCGAATTTATCTACATTCGACCTCGCTCGAATTTATCTACATTCGACCTCGTTTGAATCGACTCGCATTTGACCTCACTCGAATTATCCACATTCGACATTGCTTGAATTTATCTACATTCGACCTCGCTCAAATTCATCTATATTCGAGCTAACTCGAATTTATCTACATTCAACCTCGCTTGAATTAATCTACATTTGATCTCGTCCGAATCATTCAAAGTCAGACATTCGACCTTGCTCGAATTCATCTACATTCGACCTTACCCGAGTTTATCTACATTCGACCTTGTTCGAATAACTTAAAGGGTCAAGCATTTGACCTCGTTCGAATCAACTCACATACGACTTTTCTTGAATTAACTCACATTCGAACCCGCTTGAATTCATTAACATTTGGCCTTGTTCGAATCAATCAGCGTCGACCTCGATCAAACTAATCGACATCTGATTTCGATCACGTCAACCAAAGTTAAGAACTCTTACAAAGGAAAAAGCATGCAAGGAGAAAAGAGCTAAAACATATAGCAAAAAGACAAGGCATTCCATTTCAAAATAGAGTATCTTACAAAGGGCCAAAAAGAAACCCC
>MU711080.1:238349-277492 GCA_026770625.1 Nicotiana glauca | reverse complement strand
AAAAAAAACCCCCCCCCCCCCCCAAAAAAAAGAGAAAAAAAAGAGCAAAAAAAACTAAGTCCAAGCAAACAAATTGTATCACCTCCATCGCCACCTAGTCCAGAAGCACCATCTCCACCCTCGACATCCAAGTACTCGTCTTCGTACCAAGAATCTAGCTCAATCTCGTCCACATCTTCCTCGTCATCGTTCATTCTGGGTTTACCAGGGTCATGGCTGCAAATGGCATGAGCTACACGTGCCTTAACATAAGATCCTCAAACTCCGCTGCAGAGGCTTTCCTGGCCGCCGTTAAACGTCGGTATATGTTAATATGAGCCTCAACATAGACCCACTTCTCGTACAAATCTTTTGGGAAATTGGAGTAAGAGGAAGCATGAGAGGTAGACGACTGGGGTTATTGTTGCGCTTTCTCATCCTAAAGGACAGTTACCTACTCATTAAATTCTTAAACATCTTCTTCCAGTCCGCTAATTCGCTATTCGAGCCTTATATATTTGAGAGCAAAGGTCTCTGCCTCACTAGCATGCTTTGACCTGAAGACGCGGAAGGTTCCCGCTAACACTGTCGCCTCCACCACAGCAGCCGATCTAGTTCTCTTAACTTGCTCCAACTCCGCAGTTTGGGCAGCCAGCTCATCCCTTAAGTTGATAACCACAGTTTTTCTCTGCTCAAGCTCGGCCCGTAAAGACGTCACATGATCTTGGAGATTGACGCACTCGGCCATGACCCTATTGCTCACCTCGAGCTCATCGTTCTTGGCCCTTAACGTCTCTTCAAGCTCACCGCACCTGCCAATATTCCTCATGAGCTCGTTGTATTTCTCCTTCAACTCATCATCTTTTGCCTTCAACTCCTCACTTTTCTGCCTCGAATCTTCACGAAGGGTCGGAAAGAGAGCGTCCTCACCAAGCATACATACCTGGGCTTTATGTTTGGTATAATACTCTCTATACTTTGTCTCCATCTTCTTATAAACTCTTGTTCTTTTCTTCTCCTGACGGGTGCTCTCAATATTTAAGATGAGGGTCTGATAAATAGACAAAGAAAGGCCAGCAAAGACAAATAATGTAAAAGGAAGAAATCAAAATGATAAAAAGAACTTACTCGTAGGGCCAGCCCAGAAATGCTTAATGATAAGTCCTCTTCCTTCAGCTTCTGCTATGTGTTATTCGCGGGCTACGCACACAAAGGGGCCAAAGATGGAACCACGCTCTCTGAGTTGACTAACAACTTAAAATCCACAAGGATGATAATATATCGAGTGGCCCCTTCGGTCCTCACCTCCACTCGAGTGAATCTCTCCTCGAAAGTTTGCACCTCCTCGGGGTTGATATTAGAACCAGAACAGTCATCTTCTATGGAGACCACATTTCCTCTACCACCAGCTGATGATGAGCCAACCTCGATGGCCCCCGACTTTTCCATTTCTGCAGTTGTCACTATCGTCTCCAATGGCCTAGCTTCATTGACCTTCTCCGGCGGGGGAGCAATCCTCGTAGAAGAAGTGCCCCTCACCTCCATATCCACGATCATGGCCCGTTCGGGTGTGACCATGGCCTCCACTCGTCGCCTCTTCAAAGGCGCGGCTTCCTCCTCGCCAGTGGAAGATTCATATACCATGTAAACTACTGAGTAAACTGGGATCTCTACTGATGGGGTGGCCGTCTGACGGCCATGTTCACTCAATATCGGAGTTCGAGAAGAAATGTTTTGCACAGACTCGGCTAGGGATGTTTAAAAGCGATCCGAAATCGAAGCTTAATGGCTTATTGGTATCGGGTTAACAGTTTAATGGACGGGAAACAGATTGAAATTTTTTATTAACAGCTTATTGGTTTGGGGGAGGGGGGGTTTATTCAATTTTCTTAACAGCTAATCTGTTAACTTGATATATATATATATATATATATATATATATATAAAATCCTTCCACAGAATTCCAGTACTTTGTCTCTACTCTCTAACATGTAAGATATAAACCTTAACGCCTAAACCTAACACCCCTCTCGTCGACTTCATGCATTCCAGTACCAGCAATAACCTAACGCCCCTCTTGTCGACTTCCAGCAGTCCAGCACCAACAGGTATCTGTGCTTTTTACTTGCAATTCATACATTTTTGCTCGATGTGCAGTGCTCTGAATCGATTTTATGCAGTGAATCACTGTTTAATTAACCGAACATTTCCTTATCATATGACTGAGCTTAAGCCATTTTTGATTACTAATGTAATATTGTTATCACCTTGGGTTAAAGTTCCATAGTGCTTCTAGGAAGAACCGGATTCAAGTACATAGATGTAGTAAATAGTGCACCCATTGTACCTTTATGGATGTGGAGTTAATTTCATATTTCAATGTAAAGGAACAAAGAAATGGGGAAAAGGAGGAAGAAAGGTTAAGATTTCTCACTGTCAATTGCTTCTTGTAATGTCGATATAAATATTGTGTTATATATCCCTAATTGATAGATTTTAAATAAAAAATATGGCAAATATTATTTATTGTATGTAGGTATTGTTGATATGCTTATATTTATCGCACGACTCATTATTTTAGTTTTTTTCTTCAAATTTAGCCAGCAATAGAAAAGACCCTTTCATAATTAACGTGTAGTATTAATATATTTGGTAAGAATTCGAATTTAAACCATCAAGGTTTCAAGTATTTGTTGTATATAAGTGTGTATTTACTGTTAATTGAACTAATAGTGGGAAGCACTAGAATTAGCACATGACTTTAATATTTTGATAGCTAAATGTGATCAGCTTAATGTACATAGGATGACATGATAGCTCCTGCTTGCTGCCGTGTTGTAAATATTACTGAAACTGAAGCTGCATTCGCCTTTCTATAATGGGCTCTGTGATAAAGAAAACATTAAATCAACTAGAAGTGTAATCAATGTTGTGCCAACCAAGCATTTACTTAGCAGGATGCCCTCTTGTTTCCTGTTGAAATTGAGTTCTTGATTCTTAAAGTTAAATACTAGTGCTTGTGCGTTTCTTAATTCCTCCATGCTCGGAGAGACGCTTTCAGCTTTATTAATGGAGTTCTTCTTTTTCAAAATTTATACTTTTCTTGTATTCTCAAGAATTTGTCTTGCACTTCTAATGTGCAATGTCCAGGCAGTCATAAGGGTACCTTCTAATAAGTCTATACCAGCATTGATAGTTTTTGGAGACTTTATTGTTGATACCGGTAACAATAATGGCCTCAAAATAATAGGGAAGGTTAATTATCCTCCTTATGGAAAGGATTTCATAGGAGGACAACCAACTGGAAGGTTTTCTAATGGAAAAGTCCACCAGACTTTATTGGTAAGAAGAGTTTAACATATAAGCATTTTGAGTATTGTGTTATCGACAATAACATTAGAGAATAGTCCTTAGTCTTTCTCTTTATTTCAGTGGAAGAATTGGGAATAAAAGAGCTTTTACCAGCATATCTTGATCCAACTTTACAACCAGTAGACCTCATCACTAGAGTTCAGATTTAGTGACAGATTAGTGTGAAATTGGAAGCTAATGTGGATTATGCAGTCTTTGTTTGTGATGTCCTTATGTATTTGCAGTTGGTGTTCACAGGTGGTATAAGAAGTGAATACAATATTGTACTTTGGTGTCTATTCTTAAAGAAATCGCATCTGGAACTATGTTTGTGTTAATATAGATTCATTTATGTTTTAGTATTTACAAATAACAAATATGACCAAATGGTCCAAATGCTAGATTCATTTATGTGCAAAGTGCAAGTAATTGTTCATATAGCTATTTGGAAACTATATTTGTGTTAATATAGGTTTTTAATCCTGATGATTTCTCTTGTGTTTTTCATGTAATTGAAATAGGAGAAGAAGTAGAGATGGAACTGGACAATGTGGCGCATGAACAGTTGCAGAAAATAAATGCGTGCAATTTTAAATGGACATTGTTCATTTTAATACTCTGCTTTGGGTTTGGGATGTATTATAGCGAACATTTTACAAATGTGTTCTGCTTTTTTACTCATTCTTATGTAGGCAGTAGTTTCAAATTCTGTATGTAGACTTAATGCGTAATTTCGATTTCTGAATTTGTATGTTATGCTGTTAGCAAACAATTAATGCACGCAATATAGGTTGAATTAGGCCGATAAATCGCCCAATAACCGCCCGATAAGAGGTAAACCGATATCAATCCGCCCAATATCTTATCGGGTGGCCAGCAGATTAATACATTTAAAAGCTGATAATCAATAAGTCAAACCGTTAAGAGTAAATAACAGTCAAATCCACTCGATAAGCAGACTTAGACTCGGCCAGCGCGAACTGCATCCCAGTCGAAGCAACCGCCTGACGAAATACGAGGACGGGAGCCTTCACCTTCTTAAAAGCTCTCTGACCTAACATCAAAGGAAAATTGTAAAATGAAAAAGACATGCACTACGGCAAAAGCAAAAAAGTTATAAGGGTGAAACCCAACTTACTGGTCGAGGGCTTGAGCTCGAATCTCTTGTTAAAAGAAGACCAGTCACAGATGCCCACGGTGTGAAGCAAAATATAGGCCACCCAAACACTAATATTGGCAACCAAAGATGGGGGATGCCTCTCAGCTGCAAAAGGAAAAAACGACACAACTAGTCACGAATCACTAAAGGAAAAGAAGGACGTACTCCAAATAACGATACTTACGAGCAAAATTCCATTGTTCAGGAAAGTAATTAGGGTTTTCCACCACATGCTCGGTTCTGACAAAGAAATAATGGGCCCAAAACCGGCGATTCGCCTTGTCGTCCATCCCCGACACCAACCCTTTAGTTCCGCGGTGGCGAAGGTGAACTGTCGTGCCTCTATGAAAGCTCGGCCCAAAAAGATGCAAAAGATGGCGGATGGAGACTTCGCAGTCGGCGAGCTCCGCGAACTTTGCCAACATAAGAAAAATCTTGTAAATGTAGGGAGAGAGTTGTGATGGGCAAATACAGTAATAGCGGCAGAAGTCCTCCGCCAAAGGAGGAAGAGGAAGAGAATAACCTATATGAAACGGGTAGGCATAAAACGCAGAATACCCCGGCATGTGAACTTGAACCACGTCGTCTCCGGCCGGAACCAGGTCAATGTGGGCAGGAATGTCGTACTTAGCCCTAAGGGAAGCAAGATGTTTCGCTTCCATCTCTGACCTTGCAGGCTCCGGTTCAAGGGTAGGTTCCTTAGAGAAGTCAGTCCTGGAAGTAGGATTACGAGGAATAATATCCTCCACAGTGGGAAAGCTTGCATCCTCTACCACCGCTAATTCTCCGCCACCAGAAGGCATTGCTACCGATAACGGAGTAGGGTCGGAAACTATCTCAGCACTGGGGTTTACGGTAGCCATTTTTCGATGATATGTATATGAGGAGATAGAAAAGAAGGGGTGACGATGGCAGCAGTTATAGTAAACAAGAACACATGAAGGAGAAGAGAGAACAAGAAGGAGAATATGGAACAAATGTAGGGCTGAAGAAACTAGAGTGCAAAAGTTTCTTTGAGAAACTTCCCCCTCTTCATTTATAGACCACATGGGCGTTTGAATCGATGCAAGCAACCGCTAGTATCCCTAGAATCAAAATGACAAGGACTCGAGGAATGAGGCAACGCATCGGGAAGATGCGCAATGATGATGTATGTGTTGTGACGTCATTCTGTATCTGCCCCCTGACCCCACGAATCCCAAAATGACACATCATTGCTTCGGCAATGGACACCCCTACTGGATCACCATTCCTAAAAAAAACTTCTTCATAGGTCAGCGACTGAAAAGGTCTGCTCATCGGGGCCGACCAAAAGGCAAGCCCGATAAGCGGAGGGACTAACTGTATGGGTCAAAATCTTGTTGAGAAAGTTGGGCGAAAGAACGTAAAGTGAAAGGTTGTGCTCTGATTCAGACGGGTAAGACGAGGACAACCAAAGGCTAACAATGAGCAGTCGTCGAGGGACCAGTAGAGGTCGAGGTCGAATAACGAAGAATACGAATAGCGGCTAGTATAATCTTGGAACTAGTGATAAGAATATTCTCCTAGACATTCCCATTGTTGTACTCTTTAGAATTTTTAGAGAATATCTCGTATAAATAGAAAGAAAGAAAGAAGAAAAGGGGCACGAGATAGAATCTTGAGAAAACTATGGCAAAAAATTGACCATTGAGAGAATATAAAAAGCTTACCTTTCTATAGTGATTGATTTCGTCTATTATTCTTTCTTTTCACTCACATGATCCAAGAAAGTATTACTTATATTCTCGTTCACTGCCTTATCTCATTGCCAGTGGGAAGAATCTTCCACATCATTTGATATTTGGGTGAAGTTTTTTTCCTATTTACATTTATTGTCATTTGTCATGTTTATTGCTTGTCCTCATTCCTTCATTCATTCAAAAAAAGTATCATTAAACCGCTTTTCAACCTCAATTAGCTTTAAATGCGAGTTCTAGTAGCTTTAAATGCGAGTTTTAGGTTGTTACTTCCCATCAATCTTGGATCTAGAACTTATTATGTTCAACTAGAATTTACCCATTATCGTTTTACTTAATAAGAAAGGTCTAAGATTTTTTGGTCAAACAAGAGGCAGAGACGAAGCCAAGATTTAAATGTTTATTGGTTCGAAATTCTAGCCCGAGGTTCTAAATTAATAATTTTCACGTATTCAGTGAATATTCAGTTGAACCCGCTAGACTCACGCTAGCTCCGCCCCTGATTACAGAAGTACCCGTATAATGACACAAATGGAGGAGAAAGTTAAAGCCTTTATTGGAAAGAAAAACGTTCCTGGTATGCTACGGCTTATGTTATTTCTTAAATTTAATGTTCTTAGTTTTTATTTCTTTTTCGTCTGCAACGTATTGTTTCCACTTCACCTAGTTATATAATTAAACTGCTTTTTGTTTTGTTAAAGCTCTAACCATAACCGGTGAATAATAATACTAGTGGCCCTTACTCCAATATAACGTTTTAGTTGAATACATTTTGGATGAGTATTCATACATTATACATTTTTGGCGGGCGAGTCTAATAGTTATGCCTATTGAGAAAATTTGCAGCAACAGGAATAAGCAGAACTGAAATGATATACAAAGAAAACAAAGTAAAATGAGTGGAAGAAAGTAACTTTTATTAGACAAAAAAGCTTAAGCTTAAAATTAGACATCTATCTACATGGATTCCACCAACAATTTCCTTCAAAATTAGAGAATATAAAAATAAAAATAAATATTTCTTTAATCCTCTTCATTTTCACCGCTCTCCTCAGCTTGGACTCTGCTACTACCGATAGGATTATGTAAATTAGCAGTAGCGGGTAATACCTTCCTGGACGATGTCGTATCAACAAAGGTAGCTGAGCTCATCTCCATTTGAGAAACCCTTACCGCCCCAAACAACTTCTCCGGCAACTCCTCCTCCGTCTGCGACTCCACACAAAACCCCATGTCGATCGTCACCGACGTTACGTACCCTAATGCCAAGTGCAAAATCGCGTTCGCAATCGCCGAGCTTCCGATATCCACGTCGATTTCAAAGTAATTAGGGCCTCTGTGATAGTAGCAATTCAACGCTTTTCCGAGTATACAAGCCGAGTAATTCCCAACTGCAGCTTTCACGATCCACGGTCCTTTCACGATCCGGTTAACGATTTTGAACCGGCTGTTACGGTACGCGTCATCGCCGTTGACGAACCGGTAGAGGAGTGAACCCGGTTCGAGCGGCTCATCGTCGTTTGTGCAGAAGTAGAAGACGGCGCTGTGGTGGTCACGCCCTGGGACTTGGAGATTCACGGCGAGTATGAAGGTTTTGAGAGACTTGCCTTGGGAGTGAGATTTCCGTAGCGCCTGCATCACGCGATTGTCGTGACGAGCGAGTACGTGGTCGAGCTTGGAGTTGGATCGGAGCCAATCGACGCCGGCGGGCTGTAGGAGCCACTCGCCTGAAGGTACTTTCGCTTTTTTCGTGAAGTAGTTCGGACCTCGCAGGTTGAACAAGTCTCCCGGCGGTGATGCCCAGCCGTTTTTTCCGGTGTCCAAATCCACATGCTTCAGTGATCCGCCGGTTATGGATTCTTCCCTCCAGTTCCTTCCATCGCCGCCGCCAACGGCGGAGGTAGAAACAGGCACGGCGGAGCGCTGCTGGTGGAGATTTTGCTTCTGTTTTTGCTTAGTGGAGCACATTTTCCGGTACCGCTACTGTTGCGTATTGGGATTGGAGTGTACTAGTAGCAGTAAAACTCCGATGAGCAAGGGAGATTGACTTCTTTTGGATTTATATATTGGAAGGTGGAAGAAATGTATATGCCCTTGAGTTTCCAAGAAACAACGATAAAGCCATTTCTTTTTATTTTTTAATGGAGATTGACAGCTAAGGAAAAGGAAATAGTAGCAAATGTTAAACAGTTGTCTATTTATTTTCTTCTTTCAGCAAAACATTGTTTCTATATTGAAATATTAATGAGAGGTCCCTCTTTATGGCGGCCGGACCAGTGGAAAGCAAACTATGCATGTCAAGTGGACCGGCCGAGCTAAGAGATGGGACCATTGTCCGGGTTGCTGCAGGCTAACGCTGAATGGGATGGTTCAGGGGCCGGGTATTATTTGAGGCCGTTGTTTAAATTTTGCTCCCAATTTTTGTAAAAGTAGTCTTTGTGTACACGTTTGGAGTTTTGTCGAGCGAGGCATAATTAATATTTATATTTATTTTATCCATCTTATTAATTTGTTTACACGTTTTATTGGATTGGCAAATCTTGGTTTGCACATATGTTTTGCTGGGCGTGGTAGAACTTTGGTATTATATTCTATTTATCCATTAAATTATTCAAAAATTTTGTAGGATGAATAAAACTTGAATAAAGTTTTGTTGTTCAACTATTCACAAATTTTATCCCGACGAGCAAGACTTGGTACTATCTTTTACTTCAACCAATTTGAGAAATTGTTCACAAGTTTTAATGAATAAGCAACATTTACTTGTGTTGTTCCATTGTTTATAACTTTTGTCAAACAGACAAGATTTGATATTATCTTCATTCTATAATTTTTATAAAATTATTTCTTTTATTAAAAACTTGAATAATTATCAATTAATATGATTGATTTTATGCGGTAAAATTGGTTATTGACTGAGGAGGTGACATGTAGAGCTGAACACAAGTAAGATATGAGTCGGC
The DNA here is from genome assembly GCA_026770625.1 of Nicotiana glauca. Lineage (NCBI taxonomy): Eukaryota > Viridiplantae > Streptophyta > Magnoliopsida > Solanales > Solanaceae > Nicotiana > Nicotiana glauca. Next base: position 268,322 of record MU711080.1, on the reverse strand, counting down.
AAGTATTTGATACCGGTTGCAAGCATGTGAGCGATGCTGGGTGAATTCCGAAGACAGAGTAACTTGAAGAATTGATATCAGATAGCATTTAAAGAACAACTGTTACAGACAATTTCTGCATTGATAGCTAATCGTCATGCAACTATCAATGACGATTTTATTCTCATTTAAGATGAGCTTGATTTGGGGATCTCATCTCTTTGATTAGAGCTATAAATAGGAGAATTAATATCCCTTGTAAAACAAGAAACATTTTGTATACGAAAGCTTGAATCAGCTCTCATTCTATAACATCATTTCTTTTACTTTACTCTTAATATTATTATCACTTTTGTTACCGAAGAAGCTAAATTTGTAGCTAGACTTGTATTTCCTTTAAGTTCATTTTATCATCTTATTTCGGTTCCTATTTATTTCTATTCTGGGTCAAATTAATTCACCTGTCTATAAACCATGGTATAAATTCAACGGTATTGTTTTACGGGTAAATAGTTTGGCACCCATCGCAGGACATAGACAATTGTATAACTACTTTGATCCATTTATCTGTTACTAATAAATTCTGATTCCTTTCTTAGCAAAAGAAAAATCAGATATGGCAGCTAACGATGACAACTATTCCTATAATGTTGGAGAACACAATGAACGTGAAGATGTGTTACAACATGATGATTCAACCAGTGAAACCCGCAATGAAGGAGATGAAACAATTCCAGTTTGTGAAGGTCAAAATCCTCGACATATGAGGAGTCCAGCTCCTGATGATGCGGAGGATGAAAACGTTGTTGTAACGGTCAAAATCTTGAGAGAGCAATAAAGGGTAATTATGGGTCAACTCTCAAGATAAGATCAGGCGATGACGGAGTTGAAACAGGCATTATCGAGTGCTTCCAATATTGCTAATGGAAGAGGTCTGACCCCCTACTCCAGCGCTCTTGCAAATCAAACAGTTCAAAGAGTAGGTAATGATGCTCCAAGTGAGGAGTTCAGATTTAACGTGGCAGGAGTACCGTTAGTAGATCTGGGAACGACGACAACAACACAAATGACCCTTTCAAAACCGAGCTCATGAGATTCAAGAGGGAAATAGAATGAACGAATGGACCAAAATGCTAAAGAATTCCATGCTCTGATGGATCAGATCCCAGGAGCGCCATCGGTGCTAAATAGATCAGATTCCAAGAAGTATACGCAGTTGCCATTCAAACCCAGTGCGGCTTTGGAGTTGATTCCAGAAATATAATGCCGGATATTCTAAGTATAATGGGACTTCGGATCCATGGGAACATATTACAGCCTACATTGTGGCTTTAAAGGGAAACGATCTGGCACAAAACAAGATTGTATCTGTCTAGTTGAAGAATTTTAAAGAAACCATGATGAAGGTTGCCTTAACTTGGTATTCTCTTTTACCTAAGCATTCCATTAATTCTTTTGAAATGCTTGCAAATTCATTTATTAAAGCTCATGCTAGAGCATGAAACGTCCAAGTAGGGAAGGCAGATATATTCAAAATATACCAAGGAGAATCTAAATTATTGTGAGAGTTCATGATCCGATTTTAGAAATAAAGGATGTTGGTACCAGCAACACCAGATGAGTGAATAGTGGAGGCACTTACAAAGGGTCTTAACCCGTTGAGTTTTGATGCCCCCAGAAAACTGAAGGAAATCTTGCTAGAGTTTCAGGCAACCACATGGGCAGATGTTCATAATCGCTACAAATCAAAGATCAAAATAGAAGATGATCAATTGGGTTCTTCGGTATCTTTCAAAGGACAGAATCATGATCGGAATCAAGATAAGCTCAAAAAGGATTTTTTCAACCTTACAGGAAGGAAGATGGGCGTGGAAATAAAGGTTTTTAGTCATCGAATAGGTCCGCTTCTGATAGAAGGATGAATCATGGTTGAAATAATAGATCGTTGTAGGAGAAGGAGGCGCCGGAGTCCTGAGATTCAACATATCCCAGCTTATCTGACTACAACTTTAACATCAACTTGATAGAACTGGTATCAGTTATGACGAACATTAAAGATGTTAGGTTCCCGAAACTAATCCGATCGGATCCTAACCAAAGAGATCCTAATATATAGTGTGAGTTCCATGGAGCTCATAGCCATAGGAATGGGAATGTCGACACCTTCGTAAATAGGTAGAAACATTATTGAAGAATGGTCACCATAGAGAATTTTTAAATGACCAGACCAGGAGAAACTATGGGAAAAATCGGGATGTCGCAGAACTATCAAAACCAACTACAGGGCTACATCGTATGATGATAAACATGATCTTTGGAAGAGACAAAGTAAATGGGATGACATTTTCGGCAGCCAAAAAGATGAAGATATCAGGATCTCATGGCAAGAGGATCCGAGAGGTCTTAAAAGATGACATCTCATTTACGGAAAAAGATGATGATGAACTTCTTCTACTGCACAATGATGCTTTGGTAATTTCTCTTAATGTTTTAGATTTTAAAATTAAACGTGTGGTGATTGAACCAGGAAGTTCAACCAGCATTATACGACGGAGAGTTTTGGAGCAAGCGAATTTAATAAAAAACATAGTTCCGGCAATAAAATTTCTGGTTGGGTTCTATTTAACAAGTGTAACTACACTAGGAGAAATCTTATTGCCAACACATGTCGAACGAGTAACGAAGACCACCTTGTTCGAAGTGGTAGATAGTGACATGGGCTATAATATAATTATTTAAAGGCCATGGGTACATGAAATGAAGGTTGTACCTTCAACATACCATAATTTGTTGAAACTTCCCACACTAGAAGGGATCAAGTAGATCAGAGGAGATCAACCAGCTTCAAGGAAGATGAACACATTAACCGTTTCCAATAGCAAGGGAAAACAAACAAGCAAATATCAATTACAAGAAACGGTGCCTTCTTCCACCGCGATAGAAGATGATAAAGAAGAGCTGTCATTGGAATTTTATCAAGTACCGAGGTATTTTCATGTACCGGAGGAAACGGACTCGACCAAATCATCCGCAGAAGAGCTCGAACAAGTGGCCTTGTTTGAGGAGTTCTTAGCAAGAAAATTTCACTTAGGAACTGGTTTGAGTCCTGAACTCATGTTAAAAATTACAAATTTTCTAAATCTAACGTTGATTGTTTTGCATGGTCACATTCAGATATGACATGCATTTGATCACGGCCAACTCCGCACTACTAATAAGTAGCAAGACAGGGTCGCAATAGCTTTTACACGATTTTGGGTCGGGATCGACATCCACAGAGAGCTGGAATTGAAATCGAGTATCTATCTAGTTTAGGATTGCGTATGTGTTCTTAATTACACTTCTCATTATTTTTGGGGTTTTCTTTATAATTCTACTTTTAACAAACTACAAATTGTAAATTAAGCTAAGAGTTAAATATTACAGGTTATATCTAATGGTTTAAAAAGAGCACTAGGGTAGTGACTTCCGCCTAGGTGGTCAATTGACGGGTACTTGAGTCTAAGGCATCTTTGACATATTTGGGGAATATGATATAACCATTGCACTAATTTACCCACTCTATACCTCTCGGCGGTTCAAGTGATTTTGCCCATTGACTCTCTCAAGACCAATTGGGTATGAAAATTTGCACAAGCAACTAAGGTTCAAGTCGGGTATTACTCTCTCGAGGTTTAACCCTTTAATTGGGGCTATCAATCTCTTGAGTACGCCCCAATTCCTTGTTAGATCAATTTCGGAGACTTAGGCTCTCTTTCTTAAGAAGAACCCTAGTCAACTAAACACAAACTAGTGTTTGCAACCACTAATTCAGCAATTTAACCATGAAATTGACCCAAATATCAAACACCCATAGTCAATTTAGCTCTAAAATGCAAGACCCATCAATTACCCACACTAGGGTTGAGCCAAAACCCTAGTTAAGGGGTCTAGCTATTCATATTCAAAGAAGAAAAACAAGAAATAGAAGAAGATAAAAACATATTAATTAATTGCTAAGTTAAATACAAAGAGTCAATGATGAAAAGTAAGTAAAAATGCCCAAAATGGCTAAGAAAAGTCGACCCATGAGCGCAGCTGATGTAGTACAATATCTGATACCCTAAAAATGAAAAAAGAATCTATTTATACTAAGCTAAAAAATCAGGACAAAATTGCTCCTGCGGGGTTAGTGAGGACCGCACAAAATGGATCGTGGTCTGCATTGGGCTCTTGACTTCAAAAATCTCGCTCTTTGAACTTGGCTCCGCGAACCGCACAGAATGGACTGCGGCCACGGAGGCTTCTAGTACGGTCCTCACAAACTCGACTGCTGACTGCATTGGCTAGAAAACTTCATTTTGCAGCTTCTCTGAATCTTGGCTCTGCGGACCGCACAGAATGGTAGTGTGTCCACATTGCTTTTAGCGCAGTCCGCACAAAACCTAGTGCGGCCGCACTGCCTCTTTTCCTTGAATTTGACCTCTCTAAATCTGCTAATGCGGACAGCACAAAATAGTGTGCGGCCGCACTAGGTTTGTTCTGCCTGAGCTTTACTTGTCTTTGGCACTTGTGCAAGTTTCACTCATTTTGAGCCGTTCTTTGATATTTTGTCACTTTGTTGATCAAACCTGCAATCAAGCACAACTTGTGAACCTTTTGGGACTATTTTGTATGAATATTTGATCAAAGAATAAGCAAGAAGCGGTATAAAATGCGTTAAAATCCCAAGTTATCAACTCCCCCCAAACTTAAGCTTTTGCTTGTCCTCAACCAAATAAAATAAGACCCACCCCTTAAGGGAAAATCCAAGAAATTTTTAGTTGTCCTAAAGCAACGTCAACTAGCATCAATTGGGACTAACAATTGCCCTCAATACAAATGAATCAGTAACAACATTTACTCTTTGAAAAACCATGGATCAAGTGCGACACAAGAGCATCAAGAGTTGACTCGATCCATCAAAGAACTCTTTCAATTACTTTGGTCATTGTGGAACCCAAACTCACACATCATTAACTCTCCCTAAGCAAACCTTACCTTTAGAATAGTGGCACAAAAAACGAGGTTAATGGAAATTCACTCATCTCTCTCAAGAAAAAGTCACAAGTTCGGCTCTAAGTACCATATGCTTGCCCCTTATGTGAGTATCCACTAATGTAAGCTTTATTCAACTCAAGATCATATAGGGGTTTTGTGGAGACATTGTGAAGGCTTTTGGTTCAGAGTAGGGAATGTTTTTGTCTACGTGGGTTCCATCTTCCCTTAAGTGCTTCTTTTGATTCATTTGGCATCCATTCACTTGACTCTTTGAGTCATTTTCACTTCTTTCTAAAGAGTTAGAGAGACACACTGTCACTCTTTCTTATGAATTTCAAACATTTTCTCCCTTTTCAACTTTCCACACCATTCATTCTTTGCTTTTGTTGAATACCTTTTCTTTTATTATTTTTCATTTTGACTTTCTTTTTGTCTTTTTGCTTGTCTTTATTTTTCATTGCTTTTCCTTTTCTTCATTTTTGCACCTTTTTATCAATTTATTGCAATCCTCGTCTCTCCCCCAAACTTATACTTTTGCCATGTGCTAAAGAAAAGATCGGGTGCCAAAAGAGGGTATCTTTTGGAACAGGTATAAGCTTGTATCATGGTTCTTGAAAGAAAAAGGTCTAAGGCTCAAAAGGGTTAACTAGGGATCATATTACTGGTAGGCTATGGAATTGTTCAAACTATCATTTGGATCAAGAAGAGCCTATAATCATGTCTCAAGTCAAAATTCACTTAGGATTTCGCCTTAACAAACATTCAGGACAAGTTCTAGACTACTGGCTCAGGACTTGGGCTTGCAATTCAATTACTCACCACACAGGCTAAGGGATTGTTAAAGACCTAGAGTCGGTGGCCCACAACAACCTTATATACGATTTGAGCACACAATGGTCCCGAAAAACCACTTTATGATTATCAGTCAACACAAAAGTCTCACGGTCACAACTTTTACCATCCTAAACACAATAATTTGTTTTTGGTCATGAGATCAAAGGCAAATGTGCTAGGCCCAAGTGAAGCTTTGCTCGAGGCACCCTTTAACTACTAACTATTAGAAACCAAAAAGAAAAACGGATTCAAACCCTTAAGAAGGTTGTCACACTATCCATCATTAGGAAGAGCCACCCGGTTCACACAACACCCCACCTTTGAAAAGAACCGTGGCATTCAGAAAACCAAAGGCTTATTGGAAACTCCGAAAACAAAAGCTACGAATCACAAATAAGAAGTTAAAAATGAAAAAATTGCGGAAAATAGAATGAATATATACAAGAGAGGATTTGAATATACAATGTATGAGATGAATATATACAATGAGATATAACTTTATATACATATCCAAAGTGAAATAAAAATACGATAAATGTAAAAAAATATCATAATTATATACAGACCAAAGATGAAAAATCAAGAAAGCGTAAAAAATGTTAAATATATACAATCATCCGAATGAATAACAAGTAGGGCCTACCCCCTCAAATAAAAGCTGGAATTGTCCCCAATGCCAACTAGTCTAAATAAATCACCAAAAAAATAAGAGGAAAAAGGATATAGAAGACTCCTTATGGCTCGTTTGTCGGCAGAGGCTCATGTGTGGTCCCTGGATCCTCTCTATGCTCGGGGACCTCAGATTGGTCCCCTATGGCTTGCTGTTCTGCTACTGGGACCTGGGCCTGGACCTGGACAGGCTCTATAGGTAGTGCATCCTGTGGCTTACTGGAAGAGGTCTCATGTGGGTCAGCCAGCTGGATGACTGCATCATCTGCTCTAGGAATCATCCTCCTCCTCTTGGGAGGCCTCTGAGACTGCTCCGGCTGTGGATGAGCTGGTGGTGGTGGGTCCTGGAGCAATAAGTCTAAAGGCAGGTGATCTGACTTCAGTCTGTCTACATCTACTCTCAGCTCCTTCACAGAATCTTTGGAGGCCTGTGTCTTCCTCAACTTCTTGTGCTCCCGAGCAAGCTCCTTGAGAGCCTTGCTATGTGAATCAAATTCCTTGGAGAGCATTGCCTGAGTGTTGAGGATCTTTTTCTGGTTGTCAAGTATCTCGTTGAGCGCATCCTCTATCGACTGTGGAACCGGTGGGGCTGGAGGTGCCAACTGAGCCTCTACCACAGTGGTGAGTGTGGACAACTTGGATGAGGCAGTCTGCATCCAATTGTTTATGCTAAAAACGGCTGGCTCAGTTGGTGAGCAGTAATACGATGGGCCCGGGAAGATAGGATCTCTGGGCCTACTGATGTGGATGGACCAGGGGGAGTGGCTGTGGATGTGGATGGACCGGGATGGATATTTGTGGAAGTGGGGGTAGGCTCAACAAGAGCCACTACCACAACTGGCTTTTCAGGCTGGCCAATTGGAGCACTAGCTGTACCTTTGAATTTTTGGCTCTTGGGGTTGTCATTCCCCTGCATGCTGTACGAGGAGAAAGGGGCCTTCGCTTTGACTTTGACATCGAAGGGCCTCTTTTCCACCTTCAAGTCCCGGAAGTACATAGTGAGTGTGCTGGGGAAAGGATAGTTCCGGTCATGCTTCGCATCCACTACAGAAATGATTCTGGACATCACATTCCCCATGTTGATGGGGTACCCTGCCATAATAGAAGCCACTAACACAGCCCGGGAAAGAGTAAGGGTGTTGTCATCTGTCATGGGGTCCAACCTGCGAGATACAAAAGTCTCCCATCCCCGTGCCTCAAAGTTTAAAGTCCATCTCAAGATCTTGACTCCAGCAGTCAACCAGTCGGGGCTGGCACCTGGGATTGCCAAGTATTGCCAAGTATTGTGCTAGCCAGGGACGAACCTCCTCACCCATTTCCAAATTTGCCATGTACAGGGTCTCATCCTCCTCATTGAGGCCAAGGTATTCATTGAGGTACTTCCCTTCAAATAACACTGTCAGATTCCGAACCTTGGTCACTTTGGAGCCCTTTTTTATGTGGGCTACATTGCAGTAAAACTCTTTGACCATGTGCTCGTTCACATCCACACACTCTTCTAGGAAGTGCTCCAGCCCACTCTAGTCCTAAACTGTCTCTGCACGTTGGCGTTGTGGGGTAGTAGGTCTCTATCAATGAAGCTCCTCTCCGAAATCAACTTTCTCACCGGCCACCACTCCAAAACTTTGTGGTACACCACGTCACTTGCGAATCTATCTCCCCAAACCTCTGGCTTCCTCGTTCTATCAACACCCTAACCCTTGGTTCTCCTCTTTCTGCCACTTCCTCATCCCCCTCTACTTCCTCCCCATCTCCTTCTCCACCCTCTCCGGATAAATAAGATGTGGGAGAGGTGGAGTATTCCCCACTACCTGTTGCCGAGCCCTTAGACGACTCCGAAATCACATGTGTTGGTGCTTGGGCAGTGGGTGATGGTGGAGGAGTGGTGTCTGTCAGTCTAAGTCTCTCCAGCCAGTCTTAAACATATTCTGGCACGGAGTTTGAAAAATGTCCTAGGAGGGATCATACTCACTCCCGGACTAATCACAGGCCCTGTCTGCAGCCTTGATTGATGATTTTCCTTTGGTTATTTATGTTTTGCCGGACTTGGGGAGTGAGTCTTATCATTTTCGTGCCCTTGCCCCACCGGGAAGATTCACCTCTGCCCTGTTGTTTTGAGTTTTTCCTCGTTGTTTAACCATTGTTTGCAACACAATTGAAATGACTTATTAGTATCAGTTGCATCAGTAGAAAAGCAGTTAAGATCAATGTTGCAGAACAGGGGAAAACAAATTGCAGAAGGTTCTCAGAAGTTTCCCAGTGCGGACCACACAAAATGGTATGCGGCCGTACAGGGGCCAGTGTGGACCACACAAAATCAACAGCGGTCCACACAGGTGTGGGGTTCAAAAACCTATCCTCTATATCTTCGCAGTGCGAACCGCACAAAATCAACTACGGCCGCACTGGGGCCAGTATGGTCCGCACAAAATGTAGTGCGGTCGCACTGCCCAAAGTTTAGCTTCCCAGAATTCATCATCGCGGTCCGCACAAAATGGTATTGCGGACCGCACAAGGGCACCGCAGACTGCATAGAATCGATTGTGGTTCGAACTACGTGCCCAGAAATGTCACTAAGTTAGGGTTCCATGTATTTTGATTTTGGGTCCAATTTTTCCACCTAAGTAGTGTCTCTACATGATTACCCATTGATTTTAACTATCTATGTCTATTTTAACCTAGAAATCAACAACCCTAACCTACTTAATTGAAGAAAAGTACAAAAAGTATAGAAAAAGGATAAAAAGAAAATGCAAATTAAAAGAAATTAACATTAATTAAACAATTAAGAGAAAGATAATGGTACTAGATGTGAGAGTTAATGAAAAATGACAAGTCCAAGCAGTTGAGTACAAGAACAAGAGATTTGAACAGTAGATTTAGGGTTATGAGAGTGAAAGGTGCGAAAAGGGTAAAAGGAGGGCCTCAGAACCTATTTATAGAAAATGACCTGGGGCCCAGTCTCACCAACCAGTGCGGACCGCACAAAATGGACCGCGATCCATGCTGTACAGCTTTGTTCGTGTTCAACTTAACAACCCACTACGGTCCGTACAAAATGGACCGTGACCGCAGTGGCCCACCGCGGACCGCACAAAAATGCAGTGTAGTCGCAGTGGCAAACTTCAGAGAGTTATCACATCACCATTTACCAGTGCGGTCCGCACAAAAATGGTAGTGCGGCCGCACTAGAACCTTCAGAGACCTGTGCATTTTTTCAATTATGTCCTGCACTGTATCAACTCAATCCTATAACATCTTACAACCAGTTAGCCCAAAAATCAATCCTACACTACAATGAAAATCAAATAAAAATAAGAATGAAAAACACATGGGTTGCCTCATAAGAAGCGTCTGATTTAACGTTGCGACACAACGCATGTTACCATCCAATCATTTGAAATGCACAAGAGCCACCACATGGCTATCATCAAACTTCCCCAAATAATGCTTGACTCTATGTCCATTCACTCTAAAAACTTCCCCACCTTTGTTCTTCAAATCAAGAGCACCAAACGGTATCACACACACTACTTCAAATGGACCGCTCCATTTTGACTTGAGATTTCTCGAGAACAACCTTAGCCGAGAGTTTAATAAGAGCACCAAATCCCTCACCTTGAATTCCTTGCCCCGAGTATATTTGTCATGAAGGTATTTCATTTTATCCTTATACAGGGACGAACTAGAGTAGGCATGGAACCTAAATTCATCAAGCTCATTGAGTTGCTCCACCCGAAGATTAGCAGATATATCCCAATCAAGATTCAACTTCTTCAAGGCTCGTATGGCCTTATGCTCCAACTCCACTGGTAAATGACATGCTTTCCCAAACACCAACCGCTACGGTGACATACCAATTGGAGTCTTGTAAGCGGTTCGGTAAGCCCATAGAGCACCATCTAACCTTTTAGACCAATCGGTCCTATTGGAATTGACAATTTTGGACAAAATGCTCTTGACCTCCCAGTTGGACACTTCAACCTGGCCACTTGCTTGAGGATGATAAGGCGTAGACATTTTGTGGTTGACACCATACTTGGAAAGTAAGGCATCAAAAGCTCTATTACAAAAATATGATCCTCCATCACCAATAATTGCCCGAGGAGTGCCAAACCTTGTGAAAATGTTCTTCTTTAGAAATGCCACCAAACTCCTAGATTCATTATTGGGCAATGCCACGACCTCAACCCATTTTGAGACATAATCAATCGCTACAAGAATGTAAGTGTTACCACAAGAGCTAACAAATGGGCCCATAAAATCAATGCCCCATACATCAAAAATATCAACCTCAAGGATGGTATTGAGAGGCATCTCATCTTTCTTCAAAATTCCCCCCGCTCTTTGGCACTCGTCGCATTTCTTCACAAAATCACTCGTATCTTTGAACAAAGTTGGCTAATAGAATCCACAACTAAGAACTTTGACGTCCTCGCCCCACTATGATGGCCACCATAGGGAGAGGAATGACCAGCCTCTAAGATACTCAATTGCACTTCCTCCGGGACACACCTTTATATCACACCATCGGTGCAAATCTTGAACAAGTAGGGCTCATCCCAATAGAAATCCAAACTATCCCGCTTGAGCTTCTTCCTTTGGTTAGAAGAGAGCTCACACATGATTATTCTGGTCACAAGGTAATTAGCAACATCGGCAAACCATGGCATTTCACTTATAGACACTGAAAGTAGTTACTCATCGGAAAATGCATCATTGATATCTAGGCCATCACATGGCCTTCCTTCCTCCTCCAAGCGGGACAAATGGTCCGAAACTTGGTTTTCACTACCTTTCCGGTCCACAATTTCTAGATCAAACTCTTGGAGTAGTAACACCTATCGCATCAACCTTGCCTTGTAGTCTTTCTTTGTCATCAAGTACCTAAGGGAGGCATGATCCGTGTGCACTATGACCTTGGCCTCCATAAGATACAGCCGAAACTTTTCCATTGCAAACACTATGGCCAACAACTCTTTCTCGGTAACCGTGTAGGTCCTTTGAGCCTCATTCATGGTATTGCTTGCGTAGTACACCGGATGAAATATTTTGTTAACTTTATTACCCAAAACAGCCCCAACCGCAACGTCACTTGCGTCACACACGAGCTCGAAAGGCAAGCTCCAATTTTGTGCGATAATGATAGGGGTAGTGGTCAACTTAAGCTTGAGAAGCTCAAATGCTTGCATACATCCCTCATCGAACACAAACTTGGCATCCTTTTCTAGCAACTTTCAAAGAGGATTCACTATGTTCGAAAAGTCCTTGATAAATCACCGGTAGAACCCTGCATGCCCAAGAAAACTTCTAACCCCCTTGACATAAGTGGGGGGAGGAAGTCTTGAAATCATTTTAATTTTGGCTTTATTAATCTCAATACCATTCTTTGAAATTTTATTACCCAAAACTATGCCCTCTTTAACCATTAAGTGACATTTTCCCCAATTTAGCACAAGATTGATGTCTTCACACTAGGCCAAAACTCTATCCAAATTTCCTAAACACTCTTCAAATGAATCACCAACCACACTGAAGTCGTCCATGAACACCTCTAATATATCTTCCACCATATCGGTGAAAATGGCCATCATACACCGTTGGAATGTTGCCGGTGCATTGCACAACCCAAAGGGCATCCAAGAGAAAGCAAAGGTGCCATATGGACAAGTAAAGGTTGTCTTCCCTGATCCTCGGGAGCTATCAAAATTTTATTGTACCTTGAATAACCGTTCAAGAAATAATAGAAGGCATGCCTAGCAAGGCGATCAAGCATCTGGTCCAGGTAAGGCAATAGGAAGTGATCCTTGCGGGTCACTTTGTTCAGCTTGCGGTAGTCCATGCACACCCTCCATCCTGTCACTGTTCGAGTTGGAATAAGTTCATTATTAGCATTGGTCACCACAGTCATACTACCGTTCTTTGGCACATATTGCACCGGAGAAGTCCATGAGCTGTCTGAGATAGGATATACCACGTCGGCATCTAACCACTTGATCACCTCTTTTTTCACAACTTCTTGCATTGCCTCATTGAGCCTTCTTTGATGTTCTAAGGAGGGTTTTGCATCATCTTCCAGAATAATCTTGTGCATATAGAAAGCGGGGCTTATTCCTCGAATATCAGCTAGAGTCTATCCAATTGCCTTTTTTTGCTTTTTGAGCACCGCCAATGTGGCATCAACCTGCATGTTAGTAAGATAAGAGGAAAGAATAACTGGTAAAGTTGAATTAGAGCCCAAGAATTCATACCTGAGGTGTGCAGGTAATGGCTTCAACTCCAACACCGAGGGTTCCTCAATTGAAGGCTTTGTTGGAGGCGTCTTTCTATTTTCAAGATCCAAGGAAAGTTTCCTAGGATCATAAGAATAAGAGCCCATTCCATGTAAATCATTCAAGCACTCCACTCGGCCCGCATCATCATTGATATCCAAATTTAACAACATGGCCTCCAATGGGTCCTCCACATTAATCATAGCACTTGTATCATCAACTATCACAGCCATGACTAGATCCACAAATTAGCACATTTCGGTACAATTGGGCTACTTCATTGACTTGCACACATGAAAGACTATTTTTTTATCACCCACACGGAAAGTGAGTTCCCGTGCTTCCACATCAACTAGACCCTTCCCCGTAACAAGGAAAGGTCTCCCCAATATGATCAGGACTTCATAGTCTACCTTGCAATCCAATATCAAAAAATCCGTCGGCAAGATAAATTTGTCCACCCGGACAAGCACATCATCAACAATACCCAAAGGTCGCTTCATTGATCTATCCGCCATTTGCAATCTCATGGAAGTTGGCCTTGGTGGCCCAATACCCAAAGTCTTGAAAACTGAGTAGGGCATCAAATTGATACTAGCCCCTAGGTCACACAAGGCTTTAGCAAAGTCTGCACTAGGAATTGTGAAAGCACCGATATCCTCCAACTTCGGAGCCATTGAATGCACTATAGCACTAACTTGGTGAGTCATATTTATAGTTTCACAATCCATAAAACTCTTCTTTGTGACCAAGTCTTTCATGAACTTTGCATAGCTCGGCATTTGTTCAAGAGCCTCCACCAAAGGCACATTAATGGACAAGCTCTTCACCATATCAATGAACTTTTTGAACTAATTATCATTTCTCTGCTTTGCGAGACTTTGAGGATAAGGTGGAGGTGGCCTTGGCAAAGGAGCCTTGGCTTTTGGCATAACCGGCTCCGGCATGTCAATCACATGTTCCCTAGATGGGTTCACGGCATCTTGAGTTTCTACCTCTGCCTCATTAATGGCAATCCTCACTTCATTGTTCACATTGTCATCAACCACATCTTCAACTACCAAAGGAACTTTATCTTCTTGCAACTCAACATCATCATCAACAACTTGCTTTTGTTTCGACGCATTCACATCACTGCCTCTCCCACTTCTTGTCGTAACGGCAATGACATGATTGTTCCCACCCTTTGGGTTCACTACTGAATTACTTGGTAGAGCACCCTTCGGGCGAGTATTCAATGACTAAAAGATTTGGCCTAATTGCACCTCCAAGTTTCTGATAGAGGTATTGTGGGAAGCCAATTGTGCATCCGAATCCGCATTCTTCTTCATCATTTGTTCGAACATCATTTCAATTATACCCATATCATTGTTGGAAGAACTAGGACCTTGAGAAGGAAATGGGGGTGGGTTGCTCGGTTGTTGGTACATTGGGGGACTTTGAAATCTTTGCCCCCGATTTTCTTGGTTTCCATTATTCCATCCACCTTGATTATTGTTGCCACCCCAATTGTTGTTATTACCATTCCAATTCCCTTGGTTGCCTTGATTGTTGTTCTGATCGCCCCAATTGTTATTTTGGTTGTTGTTCCCCAAATTACCACTGTTTTGTTGTTGATTGCCCCAATTGCCTTGAGGTCTCGACAGTTGTTGGTTTGAAGAGTTTCACCGTTGGCCTTGAAAATTGTTCACATATTGTACCTCTTCATTTTGCTCATTTTGAAACCCATAACAATCATCATCAAATTGCTCAAAATTCCCTTGGTTTTGTTGCCTTCTTTGCCTTCTCATGCTGACAAGCATATTAATACCCTCTACTGCATTCAGTTGGAGATGATTTTGGACTTGTTGCAACTGTGCCTTAGCCAATTGGTTCATAGTAGTTCTCAACTCCGCTATAGCTTGCCCATGGTAATTTAATTCCTTGTGCAAATGAATAAACGTAGGGTCACCTTGAGGAACATTGGCTCTACTTTGCCATGCGGAGGATGTATCCGCCATCTCATCAAGAACGGCACAAGCTTCATCATACGTCAATTTCATAAAATTACCTCCAGCAAGTTGATTCACTATTCATTGATTTGTAGTATTGATGCTCGGTAGAAAGTTTGTTGCAACATATTCTCTGTCATGTCATTATTGGGGAATTCCTTCACTATCGTTCTATATCGCTCCCAAATCTCATGCACAGGTTTCGTGGGCTCTTGCTTGAAGGCCAATATCTCATTTCGAAGTGCCGCCATGTGCCCGAGTGAGAAAAATTTAGCAATAAACTTATCCTCCAACTCATCCCAAGTTGTGATGGAATGGTTGGGAAGTCTCTCGAGCCAATCTAATGCTTTCCCCCAAAGTGAGAACAGGAAAAGTTTCAATCTAAGCGTATCCTCGGACACATTCGTCTGCTTGCTCCACCAACATGTATCCACGAACCCCTTGAGATGTTTGTAGGCATTTTGATCTGCAACGCCCGTGAAATACCCACGGTGCTCAAGTAAGGTCAACATCACATTGGTTATCTGGAAATTGCCCGCCCGAATTCTTGGTGGGACAATAGCACTTGCATAGCCTTGGTTCGGTAGCACCTGAGGAACCGCTCTTGGAGGTGGCGGAGGAGGGTCTGGAACATTTTCATTAGCATTGGCCTGGCAGTCTGGTCGTGGTCCAGGAGGTACAAGAGGCACCTCTTCCTCTCCAGTATCATCAACCTCCTCCCCCGCAAGCACGTTTCCAAGAGGGTGATTAGCATTTAAAGCCATTTGATACCTGAAGTATTCACACACACAAATTAGTAACAAAGAAGGAAATAAGAACAACATACAAAACTAACTAAATAGATAGCCAAAACCGTTAGCTCCCCGACAACGGCGCCAAAAAGTGATCGCTGCCAACTCCGCACTGCTAATGTAAGGCCCCGTAAAAATCTTGTGCTCAAAACCTAGTAGCTCGTAGTGCCAAGGTCCGAATATGTGTTAGGAATGTGTAGAAGTTCGTACCCTTTTTACTGATTTTGCACTTAAAAATCAAAAGAATCAATTTTCCAGAAAATTGTCATTCTGCGGTCCAGAATGCGGTCGCAGATCAGCTATGCGGACCGCATTTCTACCTCAGAGTGAAGCAAAAGAATTGTCAAACTTGATGTTGAAAATGCAGTCCATTATGTGATCGCATAATCAATATGCGAACCGCATAATCGTCGCATAAATTCCTCAAGGATTTGTGGAGGTTAATTCTGCGGTGCAAAGATGCGACCGCATAACAGGAATGTGGACCGCATTCCTGTCGCAGACCCAGGCAGACCTTCAGAGTTTTAGGGGCATTTCTGTGGTCCAATATGCGGACCGCATTTCAATTATGCGGTTGCAAAATGCGACCGCATATTTGCTCGGGCTTTTATTTTTCTAAATTTTAAAACCCGACCCCTTTCAATAAAATACCTCAACCCCCTCATTTTAACAATCTTGCTTAACAAATTAAGAGAGAGGAAGAGAGGATCTTGAGAGAGAAAGTCATCTTCTCCAAAATTTGTTTCTTCAAAACCATCCGAGCGGGAAATTTCAAGCTTATCTTCATACCCCCTATCCTTACAGGAAAAATCCCTAACTTCTCCTATTGAATTTCTGGTTTAAACTAAGAGGGGGAGTCTCATGCATTAGTCCTTGAAATAATGGTTGAAATCCTTCATGCATGTCTATTAAAAACCTAAAATCTAGTGGGAGGAATTGGGCAGGGGTAAAGGAGTATTCAAAGAGGGGTTGATAACCTAAATGAGTTTGAGTAGCAGTTGTGAACTTCAATTTTAAGTTATGTGTATTAATTTGTGCACTATATTGACGTTGCTAGACTGCTTGGTGAGTTGAGAATAGAAGTTAAAAAGGGAATTCGGCTCCAGGTATGTATGGCTAACTTTGATCCTTGTAAAATCGCCTCGTTTGATGTACGTATTCTTGGTAGGTGATATATACGTAAATTACTTATGAATTTCTTGTGATTGGTACGTTGTGATTGTGTTATGTGGTTGTAATTGAGGAATAAATGGCTAAAGGAAATTGTGACTAGTGCAACTGGAATAACTGTGGTAACAATATCTATGGCTTGTTGTGGGCAATTACCAATGTGACGTTAAACGTATATGAGTTGTTGAATATGATAGAAATAGTATTGATAGTTATGGAAACACTTGTAATATTATTGTTGTTAATTCTTGAGAAGTATTGTTGTTGACCTTTGTGAATTGTTTGTTGTTGTTGTGTTGTTTGTGGATTGAAACTGTACGGTGGGATCGGGTTTCCCGCCGCAACACGAAGTAATAAGGTGTGGGTTGTGGTGATAAGGGTGGCCGAGGTAATAAGGGTGGTCGAGGTAATAAGGGTGGAAAGTGATCGAAATCACTATTGAAACAAAATATGAGCAAATTGTGAAACTATTGAAGTGAAATTTTGGAAGGGGAAAACAGGAGAGTTTGTAAACTTGTTTTGGCTTGATTGTTCCTTCATATGTGTTTGGTTGCTGCATCCATTACTGTTTCCTACTTATGTGTGGTTGAGTTTACTTGGAACAAGTTTGTTCATACATACCAGTACAATTCAAATGTACTGACGTCCCTTTTTCCAGGGGCGCCACATTTGTGTTATGATTGTAGGTGGATCTATAGCAGGCACTCCAGTCCACCGACCGTAGCTCCTCATTACTTCCTGCCCGCTGAATTGGTGAGCCCCTTTCCTCTCGGGGCCCTGCGTGGCTCATTTGGTTTCTGTTCTTGTCTTTTGGGATCCTGTTTTGGTAATTGTAAAAGGTATAGCCGGAGCCTTGTTGCCGGGAAGTATTGTATTATTCCTCTTTCATCGTCAGAGGCTCCGTAGACAGGCAATGTGGGTTAGGAACTTATGTAAATATGTATTTTGTAAGTTGGACGATGTAAGTTGTAAACCACGCTAAAGATTATCTATGTTATGTATGCTTTTATAACAAGGTGTTCCAATTATAATTAGTTGTTTCACTTGGTTAATAAGTAATGAAAAATACGGGGTAACACATGGGATAGGAAAGGCACCCAGGTCCGCTTGAATGGGGTTACTCGGTCGAGCGTCGGTCATGTCCCTCGAATTTAGGGCGTGGCAGCTAAAAATTAGCAAGAGAGGGTCGCAATAGCTTTTACCTGATTTTGGGTCAGGATTGATATCCACACAGAGCTAGAATTGGAATCGAGGATCTATCTAGTTTAGGATTGTGTATGTGTTCTTAATTACACTTCTCATCATTTTTGGGTTTTTTCGTTATAATTCTACTTTTAACAAACTACAAATTGTAAATTAAGTTAAGAGTTAAATATTACAAGTTGTATCTAATGGTTTAAAAAGGGCACTAGGGTAGTGATTTCCGCCTAGGTGGTCAATTGACGGGTACTTGAGTCTAAGGAATCTTTGACATATTTGGGGAATATGATATAACCATTGCACTAATTTACCCACTCTACACCTCTCGGTGGTTCAAGTGATTTTTCCCAATTGACTCTCTCAAGACCAATTAGGTATACAAATTTGCACTAGCAACTAAGGTTCAAGTCGGGTATTACTCTCTCGAGGTTTAACCATTTAATTGGGACAATCAATCTCTTGAGTACGCCCCAATTCCTTGTTGGATCAATTTTTGAGACTTAGGCTCTCTTTCTCAAGAAGAACCCCTGTCAACTAACTACAAACTAGTGTTTGCAACCACTAATTCAACAATTTAACCATGAAATTGACCCCAAATATCAAACACCTATAGTCAATTTAGCCCTAAAATGCAAGACCTATCAATTACCCACATTAGGGTTGAGCCACAACCCTAGATATGGGGTCTAGCTACTCATATTCAAAGACGAAAAACAAGAAATAGAAGAAGATAAACACATAATAATTAATTGCTAAGATAAATACAAAATGTTCAATGATGAAAAGTAAGTAAAAATGCCCAAAATGGCTTAGAAAAGGCGACCCACGAGCGCAGCTGATGTAGTACAATATCTGATACCCTAAAACCGAAAAAGGAATCTATTTATACTAAGCTAAAAAATCTGGACAAAATTGCCCCTACGGGGTTAGTGCGGACTGCATAAAGTGGACCGCGGTACGCACTGGCTCTTGACTTAAAAAATCTAACTCTTTGAACTTGGGCTCCGCGGACCGCACAAAATGGATTGCGGCCGCGAAGGCTTCTAGTGCGGTCCACACAAACTCGACTGCGGACTGTATTGGCTTGAAAACCTCATTTTGCAGCTTCTCAGAATCTTGGCTCTGTGACCGCACATAATGGTAGTGCGGCTGCATTGCCTTCAGTGCTGTCCGCACAAAACCTAGTACGGCTGCAATGCCTCTTTTCCTTGAATTTGACCTCTATGAATCTTCTAGTGCGGACCGCACAAAGTGGTGTGAAGACCGTACAAAGTGGTGTGCAGTCGCACTGGGCCTGTTCTGCCTGGGCTTGACTTGTCTTTGGCACTTGTCCAAGTTTCACTCTTTTTGAGCCGATCTTTGACATTTTGTCACTTTATTGATCAAACCTACAATCAAGCACAACTTGTGAGCCTTTTGGGACTATTTTGTATGAATATTTGATCAAAGCATAAGTAAGAAGGGGTATAAAATGCGTCAAAATCCCTAGTTATCAGTATTCCATTGGAAGTGGTTGTCCACAAGCTGAGTTTGGATCCTAACTTCCCTCCGGTAAAGCCGAATAAACGATCGATAGCAGAGGTTAAAAATAGGTTTATCAAGGAAGAGGTAACCCGATTACTAAATATAGGTTCAATTTGAGAGGTAAATTACCCCGATTAGCTAGCTAACATAGTGGTAGTGCCTAAAAAGAATAATAAATTTAGAATTTGTGTAGATTATAAAGATTTAAATAAGGCATGCCCTAAAGACTCTTGCCCTAAAGACTCTTTCCCGTTGCCAAACATCGATCAAATGATTGATACTATGGTCGGGCATGAGTTACTGAGTTTTATTGATGATTATTCTGGGTATAATCAAATTAGGATGAACCCAGAAGATCAGGAGAAAACTTCTATTATCACAAATTTTGGCACATACAACGATAATGTGATGCCTTTTGGGCTCAAGAATGATGGATCCACTTATCAGAGGCTTGTTAATAAAATGTTTGAACCTATAAACCTAGAGCTCTGATATAAACTTGTCATGACTCAAAAAATCCAACTATTCGTGATGGAACCTTACCCGACCCGCTAGGTAAGACAACTAGCAGTCAACACAACCCAAATGAGATTAATAAGAAAATCGATGATGAATTAACTGAACTTTTATATTATAACCTAAGGACTGGTAGTAAAAGTCATGATCCACTATGACTTAGATTTACAAAGTTAGTATGAAATAAATACAAAATCTGTTTGAGATGTACAAAAATAGAAATTCAAGTCTAAAGCTACCAAGTAAAAGTGGTAGCCATATCCTGAACGCAAGTACGCCTTCAATGCCAGCTCCCGTCATCCACAACATCTCTGCTACAAGATCTGCACAAGAGGTGCAGAATTGTAGTATGAGTACAACTGACCATATATACTCAATAAGTATTATAACTAACCTCGGCGAGATAATAGAAGCAAGAATTATAAATGATACTCTTTATCACCTGTACAGTTCATAAATTCAACAAATATAGAATATGTATATCATCAAATCAGGACATCACATGTAAAACCACCTTGGTTCTCACAATTCTTTTCAAAGTGTTCTGATCAATCAACAAACCAGTGATAATTGGCATAAAGTATGTATATTTTGATATATATCGCCTCGCATTTTTCTCTTGTCTTGATGATTTGAGATGTTTAACATGATGATTTGTGCTAAATTATGGTGTTTCTATGTGTAGGAATCATTCGGATGCAATTTGGGACGAAAAGGCGCGAACTAGAGCGAAATCGGAGCAAAAAAGCAAAAAGCCAATTTTGAGGGCCACAGCCAGCATCTTTTGAGCGCCGGGTCCAGCGCCCCACGCTCCCCTGGATGCTCGGATGGCAAAAGTATTCTATTTCGAACCAAAAAGTGCATAATTATCAAAAATCCCCTACACACACATCTTAAAAAGGAGAAACCTCCATTATTGAAGGGAATGATATGATTTTAGAGAGAGAAGGAGGAGAAAACTCATCTTGGAGAAGAAAATCAAGAGGAACATCAACTTGGAGCGAGGATTGAAAGAGTTTTTCTAAATCTTCTCCTAGTATTTACTTATATTATGTTTAAGACTTTTATTGTTGATTTTTGTATGAATATGAGTGGCTAAAAATCCAAATATTCTGGGGTCATGGGTGTTAGATGATCTTGTTATTTGAAGCTTAGATTGAAGATCTTGAATTTATTGTTATGGGTTGTTTATTTGATTTTGCTTTTAATTATTTTACTGCGTAGCTAATAGTGAATACTATTTATGAATCTTGAGTTAAACTTCAAAAAGGAAATTCTTAATTGCAAATAGAATCAAATAGAACAAGATCTGAATCCTGGGCATCGGGTGAAAGATTCACGATTAAGATAGACATATACTTAATTGCCTTGTTTGGCTGAAAAATAGGAATTGTAAATGCATTCTTGTTAATATTAATACCATAGACATATGGGTATTAATTTAACTTGAATAGGCGCATAAGAATTCGACAGATTCTTATGGGTATTATCAACCCTATATTCAATAACCCAGGTAATTCAATAAATCAATATTAAGCTAAAAAAGTAGTATGATCTCTAGCAAGCCCATGACCCCGGAATATCTTTTATAAAAATTGTTATCAGAATATTGTGTAATTGTCGTAGTAATTGTGTGTTGTATTATTCTTTGATTTTTAGTTAAATTGTAAATTGGTTATTTATGTATTTTGTTATAAATTATCTTGAATTGATAATTGTTTGAGTCTGCATCAGTCGATGAGTTGATCACAAATTCCTCGTGGGAACAATTCTTTACTTACTACTATATTACTTGTCGATCGCATACACTTGCGTGAGTGTTTTGGTCGCAACAAACAGCATATAGGGATGATATGCAAGTAAGTCAAGTAGACAGTCAAGGAAATTGCAAGTAAAGATGAAATGTAATAACCAAATATCAATATGTTGCATCACTCAACCCGATTCAAATAGAAACCACATCACGACTCTCGGGCCCATATCACGATCTCAATAACTGAACCAAAACAATAACAGCTCTCCCAAAGCTCACATCAACAGAAACACGTTTGTTTCTCAGAATTTGCGTGTACATCATTAAGAGAGAAGCATGAGAAGGTGACCCTAGGGGGATGGGTCCATATCCACACGTGTTGCACGAACAAATCACATCCTAATAATATCAACTGCATAGACAATTCACGTGTTTCATGGACAACTCACAAGCTAGTAATATCAAAATCTAGATCCACAAGACAACTCCCGTGCCAATAATCACAATCCACCCAGTATGGTCACATGCTTAATATCACAATCAGTCTGGCGTGGTCACCGGCACAATATCACAATCCGCCCGGCATGGTCACATGTTTAACAACACAATCTGTCTGATGTAATCACAGGCTACCAGTCTAAATCATATCACACACAAAAAAAAATACATGAATACAAGTATATGGTCAATAAATATTAGATTTCATGCTCCTGGACTAGTATGAATGACATACTAAGGTGTATGCATGTACATAGTGTGTTATCATAGCTCAAACCAACAATTTCATCATGCAAATAGCAATTATCAAGTTCTTTCAAGGAATTAGCCCCTATGTAACATCAAACATAGATCAAATAGTTCACAACAAATTTACAAATATGAGAAACATCACAATATAAAGGTTATTAATCAATTCAAGACATATCATATCTTAAGTACTACCCCGAGCATGGATAATACCCCAGTGCTCACACATGTGCTCAAACCCCGCACATCTGCACACCCATATCACGTAGCTATCAAAACAACTCAGGCAACTCGTGCCTCAACCAAGCTTAGATAATATACTTACCTCAAGCAAGCCAAATAAAATTTCGAGCAAGCCAAATAATATGCTAGAATTCCAACCCGTGTGAATTAACCTTTTAGCTGCTCGAAACTAGCCAATAGCAACTCAAAATTATCAAATAATGCTAAAGGAAACAAACACAAACAATAAAGGTCGAATCTTTAACCAAAAGCTCAAAGTCAACCACGTCAACCCAAGACACGCACCTCGGAACCCGAAAAACTCACAAATTCCCACAACCCATTCAATTATGAGTCCAACTATACTAATTTCACTCCAACCCGACTCTGAATCGATGTTCAAAACTCAATTATTCAACTTTGAAAAGTTTGGACAAAAACTCCCAATTTCTCTTTTGAAATCATCAATCAAATGCCAAAATCAAAGATGAAATCATATAATATAACCAAACCTGAGTAGAAAATTACTTACCCCAAATCATGTGGTGAAAATCGCCTCCAAAATTTCCCAAATCCAAGCTCCCCAACTCAAAATATGATAAAATGACCAAAACCTTTGAAATAAAGTACTTTATACACTACTCCAGGGTTACCCTTCGCGAACGCAGAATAAGCCTCGTGTCCATGAAGCACAAATCTCATAGCCCACAAAATAACTCTTCGCGTTCACGTCCCAGACCTCATGAATGCAATGCACACCGCAGAATACTCTTTGCGAATAAAGATTCCATGTCACGAACACCATGCACAAAGTACCACGATCATCAATAGTTTTTGCGAATACAAAACCACACTGCGATTGCGATGACCAACTTCACAAAGATATGCAAATGCATTCCACACGTCACGAATGCGAAGAGCCGAAGAGGAAAAATACTCAGCTCCAAAATACTCCACGCGATCACAATCACGATCAATCATTCGCGATCGCGAAGGACACCCGCAACAGTAGAAAACCAACAACATAATTATGGATAGATGGTCCAAAATCAATTTGAAACATGCCTGAGCCCCTCGGGACCCCATCCGAACATACCAACATACCAACAAGTCACAAAATACAATACGAACCTACTCGAGGCCTCAAATCACGCATGACAACATTGAAACCATGAATCACACCTCAAATCAAATTTAACGAACTTTTGAACTTTCAACTTCCAAAACTCATGTCGAACCATATCAAATCAACTCGGAAGGACCTCAAATTTTGCACACAAGTTCCAAATGACATAACGAACCTATCCCAATTTCCGAAACAACAATCCGAACCCGATATCATCAAAGTCAAATCCTGGTCAAACTAATGAACCTTCCAAACCTTTAAATTACTAACTTTCGCCAAATAGTGCTGAAACCTTCTAGAAACATCCAAATACAAATCCGGGCATACGTCCAAGTCCAAAATAGTCATCCCGGCCTAATGGAACCATCATAACTCCGATCGAGAGTCAAATACATAAATTCAAACTTAGTCAACTCTTCCAACTTAAAGCTTCTAAAATGAGAATCATTCTTCCAAATCAATCCCCAATCACCCAAAAAACAAAACAGACGATATACACAAGTCATAATACACCATATGAAGCTTCTCATGACCTCAAACCATCAAACAAAATATAAATGCTCAAAATGACCGGTAGGGCAGTTACATTCTTCCCTAGTTAAACATGAGTTTTTCCTCGAATGTGCCAAAAGTCATTCCAAAGCCATCAAATCACCGTATGAGCTCACCGTGCACATACTAATGGGTGATCCCACATCACCCCAAATAATATAAGCTTGACAACACAACATAGACCTTAGTCCACAAACCTTAAAAATAATCCCCAAAATCCGAAATCTATTTCAAGTCTCGATTCCCACATCTTTACACTATATAAGTCTAAACAAGCCAAATCAATCCATAACTATAACCCGCAATATAAGCACATGATATACTTCTTAACTCAGGTACTCATAGCAATAACTTTTAACCATAATAGCTGCCTAACAACAAACCTGGTACCAGCAATAAACCACATATCAACTAAAACCTTTTTCTAAACCTTTGTACATTGCCAATGATGAAAGAAACACGCAGAATCTCATAACCACTCATCATATCAACAAGTCATGGAGATCTTCTATCTGGTAAGAACCATAGCCAAATTCTTAGTTGATTAGCCAGATTATTCTTCCAAACATATCGTAATCAAATTTGATGACACCCATTCTAGGTCCAATGACCTCATCTCATCAAATATAAGCTGCTCCACTAATATGCTACACCAATACAACCCCAAGCGACAAATCGTGCATTCCGTGCACCAATAAGCAACAACTCAAATATACCTAAAAATAGGAAATGACTCAAATTAAAGAACCGTCATGCAAGCTCAACAGGTACCAACACGAGCACAATACTGTAAACCCATCACACTAAGGAGAACCAAGACGCAAAAAATCTACCCAAAGGATCATGTCCCAACATTACTCCGCCACAACACGTGACCCCATCCAAACACCGGTCTACATGAAATATCTCATGCCATATTGCTCAAAATCAATAACAAACACTCGAAGTGCATGACCACTACCATGGAGAAATAGGTAGCACAATATATCACAAATAGGAAAAGCCATAACGAAGGCGCAATCGACCATTCAACACCCCAAGAACCATCTCACTCTAATTTTGCCACAAGTCCTAAACAAAAATGCAAATAACCAACAGACCACAACCCATTGTAGCATAGAAGAATAACACATAGAATATATCAGAACACGAATAAGCTTAAATCTTACTGGATGACACATCCCACAACAATAGCAGTGATGAGTCAATAAATTCGACCTAACGTAGAATGCACATCCTCATCAGGCCTACCAATGGTCTCCCAAATCAACTCCGATCATCCACAAATAGATAAATAACCCTCCCGAAAGTCCACAATAACCTAAACATAACACATACTATTAGCAATGTAACTTTGACCATACCTTCACAAGCTGCAACCAAGGAACAATTTGCCTCTGAGGACTCCCAATTTCCAAATCCCAAAAATACATGAATCGCCATATCTGATCCCAACCCCACCACTCGAATGACTAACCCATATCTCATACACAATCATCCTACAAGAAATAATTCTATAATCCTTTTGTTCCACATAGCAAAATCTGAATATCAGCAGTCGAACAACTAGACGAGTACCGCAATACCAATGAAGCATCCGCAAGTTTAAACACAATGCGCTTTTTGAAATGCGCACTCTTCTCAGGTGATACCAAATAGTGCCATCATTCTTCTAAATATATCTGAAATTGTCCATGTTGTCTAGAACCCATGAACTTCCTTTTGAAACTGAATCGTAAACCTTCACATGCAAATCTTAACCCCACACGATGCACCACCTCTAACATAATATCATATGAAAGCACGAGAATTCTATTATCAACTCTGACTCAGAAGCAGGATACATACTCAGTCAGCATGAAACCTTCCACTTGATCCCATCCAGGAGAAAGTCATAACACGCAACAAACTCCCCCATGACTATATAGGACATCCATCTCAAGTCGTGGTAGAAATTATCGATAACTCTACAAAATCTATTTACACATAACCAAGCCATCAGAACTGAATTCCTCTAACTCAACCAAGTCACACAAGTCACCAAGACCAAGAGTATTTCCACAAAACACCGATAGAAGCACACCACGCCAAGAGAACCAAAAGAACTGATCGTTTCCATTACCAGACCGATCCTAAACACTACCAAGTTGATTTATTTCTTCGAGTGACTCTCGATTTGCCTTCAAGTTAACACTTCTCATTGCAAGTACACTACGATCTTTAACTCAACACTTACCACAAGAGATTGTAGCATGAAACCACATTGCCCTAAAGCCCATAAGCCATTGTATGCCCTCTTAAGTACCCGAAAATTCCGTTTTAGAGATACCCACTCTGAAGAGATCTTATGTGAATCTAAAACTATTTTCTTTACCTTTATGGTACTGAAATGTAGAATCCATAATGACAAAAAAAATACCGCAAATCTCGACACCGCCACTTTAAACCTCATATATTAGCCATTTTCACAATCCGGAAATTCTTCAAATACCACATATGAATCATGAAATCACTAGAACTTCCTCTAGAATCATCCACTCTACCCAAATCTTTAATGTACGACCAAAATGGGGCGAACGACTTGTGCTCCATTAGCACAAAAATACATTAGAAGTAACCCACCTCTCTAAGAAACTGAGTGAATCCCTACTCCATGAACACTACCTCCACCTCGAATGCCACACCTGAATACATCATATATCCAGAAATTTCCTTACTCGAGTCATCTTTGAATTCAACCTCTTCAAGCCATAACTGATCCACAAGTATGCCTCAGGCCAAAACTAATACAACACATAATCATGCAATTAATTCATCGATAGTAGACTTCCCTACTTGGCTCGAAGCCATAGGAAAAAACATCTGATAACCCAGAATATGCTAACTCTATTACTGTCGTAATCTCGCACTGTAATTCAACTAAACCCTTCATAAGCTCATGTAACACAAATCATAAAATACCTCAAATTATCTGTTAAGCTCACGTTCATCCTCATGACAGTTAACTCAACTTCCTTAAGTGATCCAACCTCAAATTGCAACACATATAGCCCACTAATACAAAGGACCTCTCCACATAGACATCATAAGGATCACACATCCGTAGACTATCTCGCAAGAGATATCCCACCTACTTAACCTCAAACTGAAATTTCACTACGCTCTACCATGGTCACAACCACTATGCAATCGCTAAATCTTCTCGAGTCTAAACTCATCAACAAAACATAAGAATACACTTCATTCCACAAACGAACAACTAAAAGATCCCTAACACACTCGTGAATCAGGATTGTAAAACATAGCAAGACAAAAATCAAGCACGAATTGTCCTTTCCATATAACCATCCAACAACTCACCAAGCCATATATCTCAATATTAGGGATAGTGCTGGACATATAAGTCCAAAGGCACATGCTTACATAACTGAAACTATCGATCCCAAGCTGCAATCTAAACTTGGCCTCAAGTTCTCCATACTGGCCCATCACCAAAACACGAAAAACACATCTCACACCACATCCATGGAATCACGAGTCGTCGATGCACAGTTGATATCGAACGCTCACATAACATACAAGTGAATGGAAAGAATTCAAAGTGATACGCTTGAAGCTGAATCAATGACGCACGATAAGGAAAGAAAGATGGAATGTTTAACCTAGATTCCATGTAGCCTCTCGAAGATAGGTATGGACGTCATCATACCGATCTGCATGACTCTACTAGATATTTGTTCATGACTCATAGAACCTATGAACCTAGAGCTCTAATACCAACTTGTCACGACCTAAAAATCCTATTAGTCGTGATGACACCTAATTCGACTTACTAGGTAAACCAACTAATAGTCAACACAATCCAAATGAGATTAATAAGAAAATCAATGATGAATTAATTGAACTTTTATACAATAACCTAAGGAGTGGTAGAACAAGTCATAGGCCACCAAGACTTAGATTTACAAAGCTCGTATGAAAAAAATACAACATCTATTTAAAATGTATAAAAGTATAAATTCAAGTCCAAAGATACCAAGGACAAGTGGTATCCATATCCGGAATGCATGTACGCCTTAAGTGCCAGCTCCTATCATCCACAGCACTCAGCTCCAAGATCTGCACACGAGGTGATGAAGTATAGTATGAGTACAACCGACCATATGTATGTATCACAACTAACCTTGCTGAGATAATAGAAGCAAGAATTATAAATTATACTCGCTATCACATATACAGTTCATAAATTCAACAGGTATAGAACATGTATATGATCAAATCAGGAAATCACATGTAAAACAACCCTGGTCCTTACAATTTTCTTAAAAGTGTTCTGATCAGTTAACAAGCCAGCATATAGGCAAGATATGCAAGCAAGTCAGGTAGATAGTCAAGGAAATTACAAGTAAAGATGAAATGAAATAATCAAATATCAATCTGTTGTACCGCGCAACCCAATCTAAGTAAAAATCACATCACAACTCACAAGCCCACATCACGATTTCAGTAACCGAACCAAACACATCAGTTTCTCATAATCCGCGTGTACACCATCAAGAGAGAAATATAAGAGGGTGAACCTAGAGGGATGGATCCAAATCCACACGTTGAACGGACAACTCACGTGTTGCCGGAAAACTCATGTGCTAATAATATCAACCCCACATACATCTCACTCGCTGCACCGACAACTCACATGCTAATAATATCAAAATCTAGATTCACACGGATAACTCACGTATTGCACGGATAACTAATGTGCCAACAATCACAATCCGCTCGGTGTGTCATAGGCTCAGTATCACAATCTGCTCGGCGTGGTCACAAGCACAAAATCACAATCCGCTCAGTATGGTCACAGGCAAAACAACATAATTCGCCCGGCGTGGTCATAGGATACCAGTCTAAATCATATCACATTGAAAGTAAATATATAGAATACATGCATAAGATCAATGAATATTAGATTTTATGCTCCTCGACTGGTATAAATGACATGCTAAGGTGTATGAATGTGTAAAGTGTTCTAGCATAGCTCAAACCAAGAAATTCATCACGGAAATAGCAATTATCAAGTTCTTTCAAGGAATTAGCCCCTATGTAACCTCAAACATAGATAAAATAGTTCACAGTAGGTTTACAAATATGAGAAACATCGCAGCATCAACTTATTAATCAATTCAAGACATATCATAGCCTAAGTACTATACCGAGCATGGACAATAACTCAGTGCTCGTACATGGGCTCAAATCCTGCACATATGCACACCTATAGCACGTAACTATCAAAAATAACTCAGGAAACTATTGCCTCAACCAAGCTTAAATAGGATACTTACCTCAAGTAAGCCAAATCTAATTCCAAGCAAACCTCTGAACGGCTCGATACCAACTAATAGCAATTCAAAATCATCAAATAATGCCAAAGGAATCAACTCAAACGATAAAGGCCGAATCTTTAACCAAAAACTCAAATTCAACTAAAACTTCAACCCTAGTCCCGCGCCTCGGAACCCAACAAAACTCATAAATTCCTACAAGCCAGTCAAATACGAGTCCAACCATACTATTTTCACTCAAATCAACCTCTTAATCAATGTTCAAAACT
>MU711080.1:179505-237731 GCA_026770625.1 Nicotiana glauca | reverse complement strand
CCCCCCAAATTTCTCTTTTGAAATCATCAATCAAATGCCAAAATCGAAGATGAAATCATGTAATATAATCAAATTCGAGTAAAATACTTACCCAAATCTATATGGTGAAAATCATCTCCAACGTCGCCTAAACCTGAGCTCCCCAACTCAAAATGTGATTAAATGACCAAAACCTTGGAAATATAGTACTTTATACGTTGCTCCAAGGGCACCCTTCACGAACGCGAAATAAGCCTTGTGTTCGCGAAGCAAAAATCTCATAGACCACAATATAACTCTTTACATTCGTGTCCCAGACCTCGAGAACGCGATGCACAACTCAGACTACTCTTTGTGAATGTGATGCACAAAGCACCAGGACCATCAATAGCTTTCGCGAATGCGAAACCGCACTCCGCGATGACCAACCTCACAAGATGCGGGAACACGTCCCACACGTATCGAACATGAAGAAGCAAAATACTTAGCTCCAAAATACTCCACAAAATCAGGATCAGTCCTTCGCGATCGCGAAGGACACCAGCAATAATAGAAAACCAGCAGCATAATCATGGAGAGAATGGTCCGAAATTAATCTGAAACACGTCCCAGCCTCTTAGGGCCATGTACGAACATACCAACACGTCCCAAAACACAATACTAACCTAATTGAGGCCTAAAATCACACATAGCAACATCAAAACCACGAATTGCACCTCAGATCAAGCTTAATGAACTTTTGAACTTTCAACATTCAAAACTTGTGACGAACCATATCAAATCAACTCGGTGTTGATACACAATTTTTCCTCAAACTATTTTTTTTATTTTTGCATATAGGCCTTCAAAATCACTTCTTATAACAATTGGTATTTTTCCATAATTTTCCAAATTATTTTTTAATTTATTCAGTATTTTATATTCAATAATTATTCATAAATTACATTACAAGTAATTTCAAAGTATTTCTTAGCTCAATACATCATTTTTAATCCTATTAGGATTTAATTATTTCACAAATTAGCCAATTTGGCATATTTTGGCTATAATTACAATAATTTTGCAATTATAGTCTAATTGTACACTTTATGCTATTTTAATTCAATAATCAATTATTTTATATTTTAAATATTAGTTAATTACCTTAATTTCACCTATTTAGCTTTAATTTCATTTTATCTAATTATTAGCTATTTTTATTAATTATTTATCTAATTTTAATTGGGTATTTAATAATTAGCCACTCTTATTTAAATTATAACCTAAGTCAAACCAGCCCCAAACCCAATTAAAACATCCCAATAAAACCCTGGCCCAAACCCCTAGCTAGCCCTACCCAATCTTGTTGAATCCTGGCCGTTGATCATCTTTGATCAACGGTCCGGATTACCCCTTACCATATTAAACCCTAGGACTACCCCCATCTCTCATTTCCCACCTCTCATTCTCTCTCAACCAGTCTCTTTATCTCCCTCTCTCTATCTTTGGTTCTCTCTAGAACTTTATCCTCTCCCCTCCTCTCCGATGGACCTTGTCCACCTTCTGGGCTACCTCCCTCGCCGGAAACCATGGACTCTCATCATCTCCTGTCCTCTGCTTCACCCCACACCGGTTTGACACTACCCTAAGGTCCTCAGGTGAACCTGGAGCAGTTCAACTCCTTCCCATGGTCCTTCATGCCATATTTCGGCCACCTCAGGCCGTTCTAGTAAGATCTATGACTTTTTCGACTAAAACTGGTAACACTTTAAGGTTTTCTCATCTTCTCTGGGATCTCTGAAACCCTAACTCTCAAGATTTTCCGATTTCTTTTAGATTTGTGTATATTATGGGTTTTTGTTGTTTTCCTCAAAGGTTTTTCTGATTTTTCTAAAGTAACTATCTTCGAAATAGGGTTCTTAAACACCTTTTCGAAAATGCTTCTTTCTTCTAATTTTTGTATTAATCTGCAAAGACTTTTTTAAGCTTTCTCCTATATTCGAGTTATTTGTTGAAAACCCTAATATCTTCTCTTAAACTTCTTAGATCTGTATAGATCTGAGAAGGATCGAATTTATGTTTTACTTGTTTTTATGGAAAATATCCTAATTTTCGAGTGATTTGTCATCTTCCTAAACTAGGATTTCTTAAATTCCTTTTCTTCGAAACGCTTCCTGGTTTTAAGTGCTTAATCCCCTATGTCTATGTGTTTTGACTGATTTTGTTGAGTTCTTTCTTGACCCTAACTAGACTATGTCAAAAACCCTAATTTTTAGGGTTCTTCGTTTAGTGATTTTTATATTAGCATGACTTACGGATTCTCTTGTTTCTTTTGAGTTCTTGTTATTTCTTGTGACTACCTTGCCTTGATATGCTTCTACTGAGTTTCTCAGCCTAGACTTAAACCAATTCTATGTGTTTAGGTTCATCTTCATTGTTCGCATCAAGACTTGCATCTTTCTCACTGATTCAATATCGTTTGATCTTCATGTTTTGCTAGAGTTGTGTGCCAATTCTTGACTACCCATGTCTTACTCTATTTATATGTTAAACATGCTAACTCTTTTCCATGACTTTATCTTTGATTGATTCTGAATTCCTTAGTACTTGGTGTGATTTGAACATTTTCCTTTGGACCCCCCGACTTGTACCTTTCCACATAATTTGATTAGTTGCTTACCTTAATTAATTTTCCCTTGCCTTGTCTGCATTGCTATTTAATTGTTACTAATTGTTTCCTTAGTTTGAAAACTTTCTGAGCCTAGCCTTAATTTCCTGTTCTATACTGGTACTATTTTGAAATCTTTCCTTATTTGTTATACTCCAGCTGTGTATGATTTCTTTGCTTACTTGTCACCTGCTTTTCACCATTTACATTGACTCCCTTAATCAAATGGAGACTCGAACCAATTTTTATACTGAGTTCTATAATTACCAAAGAATTGATTCTTTCCTTATTTTAACTAGTTTTCAAACTACTATATAAATGACTCTCTTCAACAGTCTTAAAAATGACAATTACACTATTATGAACTCTCTCTTACACACATACATACTTTCTTACTTCTCTTGCTATTTACTTGATATTCAGTCAACTGCAAGCCAAAATTGAGTGATTACATTGCCCTACTGCTCTATTGTTCTACTGCTCTACACACTACTACTCTACTACCTTTCATTGTACTGCACTTCACTCCTCACTCTGCTCTTATTCTCTCATTTTTACTGCTCTGTTTTCAGTTTAACTTACATCATCCAAAACAATATGTCTCTATTTGTATTGCACTTCCTTTTGTTTCTCTTATGCTTCTACTTGTGGTTCTGCTATCTCCTTGCAAATAGCATGCCTTATTTTGCCATGTCACTACCCCTTCCCTCTAATTCAGCATGTCTACTGCTTCCTTATATTTTTCTACTACTTTTCTGCCCTACCCCTAACCCCCAGTACATTATAAGCATGTGTTTGTGACACCTAGTCACTATGTGATCCTGAATCCTTTCACCTAAACCTAATGAATAACTTTGTTTAGCACTCCTTAATCTGATATTGTTAAGTTCCTGGCATGAACCCTTTGTGATAGACTACTGATGTGACTATTTAAGTTCTATAGTACTTCTATGGTGTTAACCTGTGTGCAAATATGCTTTCACATATGAACTACTTGTCCCAATTCCTCCTTCCCCTATTTGTGTTTGAACTATGTATGTTGATTTGGTTTTGGGTTACTGACTATCCTGTTTCTTTTCTTCTTCAAACTGGTTTTTACTAAGGCGAACTCTTGTATTTCTTTCGAAAACTTATTTCAAACTAATCATTGTCAAAATTGTTTCCAACTCAACTCTTTTAAATCGATGTCAAGCACTCTCACTTATACTCTTAGACCACTAGGTTCTGCCCTTTTTGTGTGAGCCTTGCCTTAGGACCCTTGAGCTCCCTCTGAACTTGGACACATAAAAGCTAGCCTTTCCACACTGAACTTGGCTATGAAATCTGGGTGTGAGCACCGCCCGAGATCCCTTGAGGTCCTTAGGGAACTCTGACACACCCAGATATGAGAAAGACTATGGAAAAATCTTGGCACTTGAAGTGATTTATTACATAACTCGGGGAGGAAGTCCTAATCAGGTGCTGAAAGTCTGGGCCTGTTTCAGGCTCTTTATAGTGTAATTTTTTACTTTTCTTATGTAATTCATTTCAGTATTAGTCTGTAATAATTATTTTTAAACGACTATAGGGTTGGATAGTGAAAAGGGTGGGTAATATGCATGTTGTAGTATAATCCAGGGTAGAAGTCATGTTCCTAGGTTTACTTTCTCTATGCGAAATAACAACCATGTTTAGGTACAACATGCCCAGCATGCCATGCATTAGATATCACGCTATTTAGGATTTATATGTACTATTTTCAGCATCTCATCCACACTTAAAAATCATGTCTATAGGGTAGATAATAACAATAAAATAAGCTACTATTATCTGATTCTGCCCATGTAAACATGTTCTATAAATTCATTTAGAAATCCCACCTTAGGGTAAACATGTTAACACAATTTGTTATTCATGCACTCACCATATTACAACTATGCTCCGCACTTAGAAATCCTGCTTTAGGTAAACAACATCCAAAAATAAATTGTCACTCCTGCCTATTTTGAAATTGTGCATAACTTGATATGCATTTAGAAATCTTGTTTGAGTTATTATGCATCATGCTGCATTAGACATCATGCTATAGGATCGCACTTCTTCAATCACACCTAGTCTAAATACAGAGGTATAAACAGTCCTCTTATTCTAAAAAAACTGGTAATCAGTATCTGGATGTTTTCAACATTTAGAATTACATGCTATTAGATATAACAACCTGGAATTATTAACAAATCTGAATAATTGCTACATGTTATTTTACGCCCAGGCAAGCCTTAGGTAACCAACTTTAAAATAAAACGAGAACCATTTTTATGATTAGTGTTTAACTTCAACATGTTAAAACCAGTAGGCAAGCCTGATTTGGACTTCTTTTCTGAGTCATGTAATAAATCTGGTTCCGTTGTTATCACTAGATACCATGCTTTAAGGATTCTAAGTTCAAATGTGGACCTTATTTGTGTATGAGTCGTGATGTCTATGTGCATTACTTGTGGAGGTATATCTGAACCTCCTATCTATTTTCTGTGTTTTCCCCCTAAATGCAGTCCTATATGTTCTTATTTGTCGCCCAGTATTTTGCCTTTAAACCTGAGGGTCTGCCTAGAACCTCCCCCCCTATAGGATAGGAGTCCTAAATTCTTTCGGGACTGATAGGAAAGGATGGGTACCAACATTCAATAGGGGTCGAGACCAACCTTCGTTTAAATTACCTTCACGAGGCAGGAAAGGGTAGATATGGATATGATGACCGATGCATTAATACCATGTGTAGCCCTTTTTTGAGAAGTGTCATACCGGGTATTGCATTGATGTGATCCATATTATAAACAAACCTAGGACAACCCTCTTTCATTCACGAATATGCTTAGATTGTAATTCTTTTCAAAATCTCGCTTTTTCACTAATTGTTTTTTCAAACACTTGTGTATCTAAACTTAAACCCCCTACTATTTGAGTCATACTTGTTTATTTTCTAATTGTACAAATTCACAAAACCTGTTTGGCCGGGAACAACATTAGTGGATCCTGAGGGGTGCCTAATACCTTTCCCTTAGGATAATTTAAAGCCCTTACCCTTTCTCTGGTTACCAAACGTAGTTATAAATGAACCTTATAGGTGCCCTAACTCACCTTAAATTGTTAGGTAGCGACTCTTCAAAAATGCAAACCCCTTGCCCAAAATGAAAGAGTTGTCACATACCAAAATGTCATAAACCCGATTCCGCGAGGAAAAAGGAGGCGCGACATCATGGCAACTCTGCTGGGGATATCTATGATTTTACCATTTCATACCATTTTTGTGAATTTATACCCCTCCTATGTGCAATTAATTGTTTAATTCCTTTAAGCGTTTAGTTTCTCCTTCAAAATCAAAACTGATATATCTTTCTTGTCTCATTCCTTTATAACTGCTTTAAATTATAAAACTGCTGTATTTATCATTTTCTTAATGTGAAAATACATGT
Source organism: Nicotiana glauca (assembly GCA_026770625.1). Classification (NCBI taxonomy): domain Eukaryota; kingdom Viridiplantae; phylum Streptophyta; class Magnoliopsida; order Solanales; family Solanaceae; genus Nicotiana; species Nicotiana glauca. The sequence continues at coordinate 231,656 of MU711080.1, read as the reverse complement.
CAACATGGTTTTAATTATTTTATAATCATGCTCAACATCATATTCCACTCATGCCAAACAAACACTATAGCAATGCTGGATGAGTGGTTGCGCCATTCCTATATCATTACCCCCTAAATTCAAAAAGTCTTATTTGCGGTAAAACTAGTCGATCAGCGGTGCAGTCGACGGTTCTCTGCCTTCCCCTTGAGTTGTCCGCTCAAGGGTACCAGTCTAAAACCCCATAGAAACCTTACTCTGTTTAAATTGTGCATGCATCATGGTCAAACCTAGCCAGGTCAGTTATGTTGTGCACGTAACAATCCTTTAAGATAGCCTTGTCCAAAAGTCCACCGGGTTTCCCTAAACCCAAATGGACATCATCACATTTTGTGCATTTATTTGGAGAACTAAATGCTTCATGCTAATCATAAATGTATAAATAGTCGAGTCTGGTGGGGGAAAAGGTCTAACCTTTTTATTTTGCAGAAAATGAGGCACAAGGTCCCCAGCTTTGGAATGGTTAACATACCCCCACTCTTACTAGAATGGTGGAGGAATCTTCCATCGGATGACCAAATCAATGAATGGAAAGAAAGGGCCGTCAAAACTAGCGAAAATCTAGATTATATGGAATACAGCCTGTTAGAATTGGAAGGAAAAGTAAGAAAAGAGTCAACGACTGCCATAGCGCTGAGGGAAACGAAGAAGGACATCTGGCGAAGGAGTTTTTACTAATGAGCCTACGCGAGCTGGAGGATTTGATCAAAGAGAACATTCAACATGAGGAAGGCCCTCCTGATACCAAATAGATTTAGGCTTACTCGTTTTCTAAATGTAATAAGGCCAAGTGGCAATAATAACTCATTTCTTATCATTATTTCAGTATCGTTTTGGGATTCGCCTGTTCTTACGTTATGAAATGAAGCATTTATTGGCATTAAAAATTCTCCAAGTCTATTTGTTGCTAGGTTTACCTCGAGTACAAAGAGATTCCCAAATTAGGACACGCTTTACATTCCTGCACTATGTGTTTAAATATTGCAATACTTTTTATAATCCTCACTGACTTGATTACCTTTTGTTTTATTTTGTTTTTATTATTCCCCTTCCCAAAGGTTAATTCGTGCACTCTGGCATCATCATCATATTTCACAAGATCCAAGGGCTCTCCACTCACTCCTTCTCTTAGTCCCTCTAAAGGCAAGAACAAATTGGAAGATTTAAACAACATCAGGAAGGAGAACACAACTGAACGGGTAGAGGCCACTAATGGCCAGGGTATTCGGATTCCTAACGAGAATGTGTCATAGCTTGAACAGAAACTGTTGAAATTCCAGGAAGAGCTCGATCAGGTCCGAAATCTAGCAAACCTGTCATTTTCCCTCAGCACCCCAGATACCAGTTTCCCTAACGCTCAAAACCCTATCCCTCCTTAAAATATCCCAAAACAACAGAATCATCCTGCTCCTCATCATCACGCTGCTCCACCAAAGAACTAATGTAACACCTGTCATACCCCAAACAACACTCCACTACTCATCCTAGAACCTTGGAACTCCACAAACGATCCTTTCCACACCCATACACCAGGCCACCATAACACTCATATCTACATGGAAACCATGCCACACTCCACCCAACCTATCTCATGCATACCTGAGTTTGATGAAAAGGATCTGCTTATTAGGAGGTTGGCCGAGAAACTTAAGAAACTGACCAACCGTATTCAGGGTGTTGAGTGAAGTAAAGGAATCGAGGCGCTGAACTATGAGGATCTTAGCATACAGCCTGATATCGAACTACCTGAGGGGTAAAAACCTCCTAAGTTCAAAATATTTGATGGTACGAATGACCCAAGGGTATATCTAAGGACATATTGCGACAAGCTAGTTGGAGTAGGGAAGGATGAAAGGATCTATATCAAGCTGTTCATGAGGAGTTTGAAGGGAGATGCACTGTCTTGGTACATCAGCCAAAATCCCAAGAAGTGGTCAAGCTGGGTGGGCATGGCATCTAACTTTGTGGACAAATTCATGTTTAATACAGAGAACGCACCAGGCGTTAAATATATCCAAAATTTGAAGAAGAAACCCACTGAGACGTTTTGCGAGTATGCTACTTGTTGGAGGTCCGAAGCTGCTAAGGTCAGACCCGCCTTAAAAGAGAAGCAAATGAACAAGTTCTTTGTCCAGTCTCAGGACCCGCAATACTATGAATGTCTGATGATGATTGAGAACCACAAGTTATCCGACATTATCAAATTAGGTGAAAGAATTGAAGAATGTATTAAAAGTTGTATGGTTACAAATTTCAAGGCCTTGCAAGCTATGAACAAGGCTTTACAGTCCGGTGGTATGTCTAAGAAAATGGATGTAGGGGCCGTGATAGTTGCACAAAGGACCAAGTCTCTCCTTAAATACCAAGCTTACCCAACACCTCCACTCATATACCAGCCAACCCCAAATTACCAAGCACCCTCATAGCAAGCTCCACCACCAACTTATCAGTCATCTCCACCTCCTACATATCAACCTACTTCACCCAGATACTCCCAACCCGCTCTTGTGTACCAAATCTATAATGCTCAACCATCCCATTATCAATCACCCCCTACACGCCAAAAGTTTCCTAGACCCTGACATAACTTTGATCACAGACCTCCAAAACAATATACAGCCATCACTGAACCCATCGAACAGTTGTATGAGAGGCTCAAAGCTGCTGGTTATGTCACTCCCGTCCATACTACAACCCCTGAGAATCCTTCTCAGTGGGTTAACCCAAATAAGTCCTGTGCATACCACTCCGACAAAAAAGGGCACACCATCGATGAATTCCAATCCTTGAAAGACAAGATACAGTCTTTGATTGATAACAAGATCGTTGTGGCAAAGGAAACCTCTCCAAACGTCTGCAACAACCCTCTGCCAGACCATAAGGGTGGAGGTATCCACATGATTAAACTAGAAGATGACTGGGATCCCGAGGGATCAATCGGGTTGATCACAGAAGGTGATGACCCAAAAAACCAACAATTACTCTCAATCCGATCATAGTCCAGATCAAACCATCTAAGGGCACTGAGGTAAATATATCTGTGCCTCTTGAGTTTGAAGCAGCGCTACCGGTACCATTTGAGGTTGAATTCATGTCTCCGGCAAATGCACCCGCATCATTTGAAGTGAGGATAGTCGCGTCGATCCCAGTGGAAATGTCAACCATGCCACTATTCTACACAAATGTTGTACCCTGGGACTATACAACCGAGGTGAGAAGGAAAGGCAAGGTTAAGATTAAAGAAACTGTCGCAACACAGGGTATGACAATAACTGGTAGAGTCTATACCCTTAACATCTAGCTGAATCAAGCAAGCAGGCCTCTAATCGGCCACCCCTCATTGAGACAGGTTCGGAAGACCTTTGGAGGAAAATAAAGGCCAAGTAATATTCGTTCATCGACCAGTTAAACAAGACGCCAGCATAAATATCCATTCTCTCTTTGCTGCAAAATTCCAAGGCACACAAGAATGCTTTGTTAAAGGTGCTAAAAGAAGAGTACGTACCAAGTAAAATCACTGGCAGATAAATGGCTAATATGGTAGGACAAGTGCTGGAAAGCCATAAGATCACCTTTTATGAGGACGAGCTGCCACCTGAAGGTCTGGGGCACAACAAAGCACTGCACATCACCATGCAATGCGAAGATTATTTGATCACCAGAATCCTGATCGATGGAGGTTCCAGTCTTAACATTTGTCCGCTGGTAACACTCAAGAAGTTGGGTAAAGGGCTGCATGAGATAAAGCATGAAGCAATCAATGTGAAAGCCTTCAATGGTTCTTAGAGGTCCACCATTGGTGATATTAGTCTCTGCCTGCATATGGGACCAAACTAGTTCGAGGTCAATTTCCAGGTGATAGATGTACCAGCATCTTACAACTTGCTGCTGGGACGGCCATGGATTCATGTTGCTGGGGCCGTAGCATTAACGTTGTATCAGGAAGTAAAGTTTGAGTGGAATCACCAGGAAGTGATCATTCACGGCGACGGTAGCAACCCTATATATAGTTGCCAGACCATTCCGGCGATCGGGGGAAGTAGGAAGCTGGGTGGAGAGACTTACCACCACATTGATCGGGTCAATGTTGTCGACAAAGACAAATGGTAGGATAGCAAAATCGAGAGTATAATGAGTTGGAGTGGGTACGAACCCGGTAAAGAGCTCGGCAAGAACCTCCAATGAATATCTAAACCCATAAAACTCAAGAAATGTGGCACTACCTTCGGTTTGGGATATGAATACACCTGGGAAGAATTCAATAGTTGGTCGCCACCATGGTGCGGTCCTTACTACCCACTAGAGCAGCCAATACCGCATCAAGAGCAAACCTTCCAACAGGCCGACATTATTTATGGGTCGGATGAAGAAGAAGCACTTGCATCAGTGAAGAACTTGTTTCTAGAGGATAGTGATATGGATTGTTGTGTTATTCTTGAAGAGGAGGGGGAGGAAGGCCCTTCCATACAGGCTGTGAGCAGAAGGGCACATCTCAAGAATTGGACCATCGGGACAACCAGAGCCTGACGTGCCTCGGGGTAGCAAGGCTAAACCAAGCATTATTCACTGTTTTATTTACTAACTAATTTACTTTAAGCGTTTTTCAATTCCTGCAATAAGCTCTTCAATGTTCAAAATAATTATTCAATTTATCAAAGGCTTGTTTGAATTTTCTTATGAATTAATATTTATTGTTGTCATTTTCTCTCCGTGTTTTTCCAATACAGCATTACTATTACTTGTCTTGATGAATCAATGACTGTGACATGCAATGAGATGACGCAACAAACGGACATTGATTCACAAAAAGATGACATACCTAACGAGATTGTCAAAGAAGTTGAAAATTTTGAGAACATACCTAAGTCCAACCTGGACAAAATCGAAATTGTCAACCTGGGAGATGTAGAAAACGTCAAGAAAATGCGAATCAGCATTCACCTATCGCCATCGAAGAAGAAAGAATACACATAATTTCTAAAGAAGTATAAGGACATATTCGCCTGGTCGTATGATGACATGACTGGTCTGAGGACGTCTATTGTGGCTCATAAACTGTCAACTGATCCAATGTGTCCACCGGTAAAGCAAAAGGTCAAGAAGTTCAAGCCTGATATAAGCTTGAAAATCAAGGAAGAAGTCACCAAGCAGAACAACACTAAGGTTCTCAGGGTAGTAGAATACCCGACATAGTTAGCCAATATTGTGCCTGTGCCAAAGATGGAAGGGAAGGTCAAAGTCTATGTCGACTACCGGGATCTCAATCGGGTCGGTCCAAAAGATGACTTCCCTTTGCCAAACATATACATCCGGATTGACAATTGCGCCAAGCATGAGCTACAGTCATTCATAGATTGCTTCGCTGATTATCATCAGATCTGGATGGATGAGGAAGATACTGAGAAAATAGATTTCATCACGCCGTGGGGAATGTACTGTTACAAGATGATACCATTCGGCCTGAAAAATGCAGGGGCCACCTACATGAGGGCCATGACTACCATCTTCCACGATATGATACACAAGGAAATAGAGGTATATGTAGATGATGTTATTATCAAATCCAAGAAAGCCACTTACCACATATAAGATCTGAGGAATTTCTTCAATAGACTGTGGAGATACAACCTGAAACTAAACCCCGCGAAGTACGCATTTGGGGTTCCTGCTGGGAAACTTCTTGGGTTTATTATGAGACGCTGAGGAATAGAACTGGATCCATTGAAAGTCAAAGCCATTTAGGAACTACCACTGCCAAAGAACAAGAAAGATGTGATGAGTTTCTTGGGAAGGCTTAACTACATCAGCCAATTCATAGCACAGTCTACAGTCATCTGTGAGCCAATCTTTAAGATGTTAAAGAAGGACGCCACCACAAAATGGATCGATGACTGCCAAAAGGCCTTCGAAAAAATCAAGGAGTACCTGTCAACACCACCAATCTTAGTCCCGCCCGAGCCAGGTAGACCCTTATTACTCTACCTTGTAGTGTTAGATGGAGCTTTCGGCTGCGTTTTGTCACAACACGATAAAACAGGAAAGAAATAACAAGCCATTTATTATCTCATTAAGAAGTTCACCCCGTACGAGGCCCGGTATTCTCTATTGGAATGCACCTGCGGTGCTTTAACTTGGGTAGCTCAGAAGCTGAGACATTACTTTTGTGCCTATACTACACATCTTATATCAAGAATGGATCTCTTGAAGTACATCTTTCAGAAGCCCATGCCCACTGGCAAGCTAGCCAAGTGGAAAATCCTGTTAAGTAAGTTCGACATTGTTTACGTAACTCAGAAAGCGGTCAAGGGACAGGTACTGGCAGACCAGCTTGCTGAAAACCCCGTAAATGGAGGATACAAACCCCTAAAAACATATTTTCCTGATGAAGATGTATCATTCATAGGAGAAGACATTGCAGAATCGTATAACGATTGGAGAATGTTCTTTGATGGAGAAGCAAACTTCGAAGGAGTTGGCATAGGAGCAGTCCTAATATCAGAAATCGATCAGCATTATCCGGTGTCTGTCAAACTCAGGTTCCCCTACACCAATAATATGGCTGAGTATGAAGCCTGCATCTTAGGACTCAAAATGGACATCGACATAATTGAGAAAGAGGTTCACGAAGAAGGAATTCCAGCATGTTCCCAAAATCTAGAATGAGTTCGTTGATGCATTGGCTACCCTATCATCTATGATACAGCATCCCGACAAGAATTTCATTGATTCCATTCCAGTGAAGATCCATAATCAACCAGCTTACTGTGCCATGTTGAAGAGGAAGCAGACGGAAAGCCTTGGTTTATTGATATCAAGGAATAATTGGAAAAAGGAGAGTACCCAGAGCTTGCTAATCCTACTAGAAAACGCACACTTCAGAGATTGTCCAACAACTTCTTTCATAGCAGAAGAATCCTGTATAGGAGGACCCCCAATTTAGGATTATTAAGGTGTATCGACGCAAAGGAAGCATCCAGGCTACTAGAGGAAATTCATGCTGGGACATATGATCCATATATGAACGGTTTTGTCTTAGCAAAAAAGATACTCCGGGCTGGTTACTTTTAAATGACTATGGAAACTGACTGCATCCAGTATATCCAAAAATGCCACCGCTGTCAGATACATGCATACATGATAAAGGTTCCTCCAAGTGAGCTTAACACAACAAGCTCACCATGGCCTTTCGCCACCTGGGGAATGGACGTTATTGGACCAATCGAGCTTGCTGCTTCCAACGGACACAGGTTTATCCTGGTAGCCATCGACTATTTCACCAAATGGGTCGAAGCAGCATCTTACAAAGAAATGACTAAGAAAGTCCTGGCAGACTTTGTCCGCGACCACATTGTTTGTCGATTCTGAATTCTAGAGTCAATCCTTACTGATAATGGCTCCAACCTCAACAGAGATTTATGAAAGCTATGTGCGAAATATTCAATATCAAACACAGGAATTCCATAGCCTACAGACCTCAGATGAATGGAACTGTAGAAGCTGCCAACAAGAATATCAAGAAGATATTGAGGAAAATGATAAAGAATTACAGACAGTGGCATGGGAAGTTATCATTTGCTCTTCTGGGATACCGTACCATAGTCCGTACATCAACTGGGGCAACCTCCTATATGTTGGTTTACGGTGCAGAGGCTGTCATTCCCGCTGAAGTGGAAATTCCTTCCCTAAGGATCATACAAGAAGCTGAGCTCGACGACACAGAGTGAGTAAAAGTCATTATGAGCAACTAGACCTTATAGACGAAAAGAGATTGAATGCAGTATGCCATGGTCAACTCTACCAGAACAGAATATCTAGAGCATTCAACAAGAGAGTCAAGCCAAGACAGTTTACACCAGGGCAACTGGTATTAAAGAAAAAATTTCCGCATCAAGATGAATACAAAAGGGAAGTTCTCTCCCAACTGGCAGGGTCCACACATGGTTCACCGTGTTTTGACAGGAGGAGCCCTCATACTTGCAGAAATGGACGGAGAAGTCTGGCCAAAGCCGATCAATTCAGATGCAGTCAAGTGTTAATATGTGTAATCTTTATGCTTTCCTTATACGATGTAAATTGAACTACTCATGACCTGATTCCCGTTTAAGAGGGGATACGTAGGCAACCCTATGGGTTCTGTCACAATTCAATAAAAATTTCATTTCCCCCCGCAATCGGAAACCGGGGCAGAATTTTGAGGAGGGCCCTCAAAATTCCGAATTAATTTTAGCCGATCGTCGTACGAGCAACAGTCCGAAACGTCAACACATCAAAATGGGGCAAAATTTTAAGGAGGACCCTCAAAATTTCGTAGCAAGATAGGTTTCAATGTCCTGAACTACGTCACAGTCGTTGGTTCATCCAAAAAGCTATTTTTAACTATACATTTATGTCATACTTTCACAAAATCATGCATGTTTATTATTAAAACTGCTTTGTTTAGCAACGCTACCCCAATGATACAGGCGGTATAACCAGATCAAAGCCGAGCGAGTCAAGCAGAGCAAGCGAGATTACGAACTAACCTCCCCCTTACAAAACTTACCATTTTTTTGGATGCAGGCACTAAGATTGCAAAATCATTTAAAAATAATGTATGCCCATGGGACAAACATTGTTCAAGAATATGATTCTCGGAAACGTTGCACTTGCCAATATTTGCTATCAGCACACACTAGTGATGTTATGTATGTCACAATGCTCTCTGTAATCACAACGCCGCAATCTGTTATCAGCTAAGAAAACTCTAATGTCATTTGTTATCTTATTTCTTGAATAAGGCTACCATTCTGCCTTCCGAGACTAAACGCTATCTCCATCTGTATCTGCATCTGCATTTCATAAGGCTACCATTCTGCCTTTCGAGACTAAACGCTGTCTCCATCTGCATCTGCATTTCATAAGGCTACTATTCTGCCTTCCAATCTCCATAAGGCTACCATTCTGCCTTCCGAGACTAAACTGTGTCTCCACCTGCATCTGCATTGCATAAGTCTACTATTATGCCTTCCAATCTTTATAAGGCTATCATTCTGCCTTCCGAGGTTAAACTCTACCTCCATCTACATCTGCATTGCATAAGGCTACTATTCTGCCTTCCAATCTGCATAAGGCTACTATTCTGCCCTCCAATCTGCATAAGGCTAATATTCTGCCTTCCAACCTGCATAAGGCTACTATTCTGCCTTCCAATATGCATAAGGCTACCATTCTGCCTTTTGAGGTTAAGCTCTACCTCCATCTGCACTGCATAAGGCTACTATTCTGCCTTCCAATCTGCATAAAGCTGCCATTCTGCCTTTCGAGGTTAAGCTCTACCTCCATTTGCATCTGCATTGCATAAGGCTACTATTCTGCCTTCCAATACGCATAAGGCTACCATTCTGTCTTTCGAGGTTAAGCTCTACCTCCACCTACATTCGCATCTTTGCATAAGGATACTCTCCTGCCTTTTGAGGCTAAGCTTTGCCTCCAACTTTCTTCGAAACTAAGCGTTATCCCAAGCACTATTTATCTCGCTTATTTTACAGGCTAAGCTCTGCCCTTCAGTTCGCAAGATTGAGCTCTGTCTTGTCCGCATCATACTACTACATCTTTAATGGGCTGAAATATTGCCAACTCATCCAAAGGCGTCATCGTTCGGAGGCACCATCTTCATAGCCCGAGAATACCCTGTCATGGCATGAGGACATCTTTCAATCTTTTTCATATCATTATTCAAATGCGTGATGGTTCGGAGGCACCATCCTCATAGCCCGAGAACATCATTTCATGTCCTACGAATCCTACACCAAACAACCTATGGCCCAGGACATCATGGTTTGATGACGCCATTCCTAACCGTCCAAAGACAATATTCATGGTCCGATGGAATTTGCATCATGTTTAAATTTATGCACAGTATACGCTTGTATTTCTTCTATTTGCAGGTAAAGCGGCGAGCAACGGCTATCCCAGTAAGAGCGACCCCACTCCAGTTTCCCAGCCATATCAAACCTCATCATTCCCGTAAATCGTTCACTCACTCGGCCCTAGATGTTGCGTACGCTCTTGATATAACTTTACCGATATACTTCTCCGATGAATCCAGAAGTACACATGGCCTGGTTTCTGTAGAACCAGGGATATGTATGCAGCTCAGAAGCCAGGGTGCGCCCTAAATCTTCCCAAACCGTTTTGTTCGGTCAAAATTGGCCATCATTTCTTTACCCGAAAACTCTTTCATCCTTCTCGGGTAAAGAGGGGCAGCTGTTCATACCCAATTTTTCCTCAAGCTATTTTTTTTATTTTTGCATATAGGCCTCCAAAATCACTTTTTATAATAATTGGTATTTTTCCATAATTTTCCGTATTATTTTCTAATTTATTTAGTATTTTATATCTAATAATTATTCATAAATTACATTACAAGTAATTTCAAAGTATTTTGTAGCTCAATACATCATTTGTAATCCTATTAAGATTTAATTATTTCACAAATTAACCAATTTGGCATTGTTTGGCTATAATTACAATTATTTTGCAATTATAGCTTAATTGTACACTTTATACTATTTTAATTTAATAATCAGTCATTTTATATTTTAAATATTAGTTAATTACCTTAATTTTACCTATTTAGCTTTAATTTCATTTTATCTAATTATTAATCTAATTTTATTAATTATTTATCTAATTTTAATTGGGTATTAAATAATTAGCCACTCTTATTTAAATTATAACCTAAGTCAAACCAGCCCCAAACCCAATTAAAACATCGCAATATAACCCTGGCCCAAACCCCTACCTATCCTGACCCGATCTTGTTGAATCCTGGCCATTGATCATCTTTGATCAACGGTCTGGATTACCCCATACCATATTAAACCCTAATGACTACCCCTCATATCTCATTTCCCCCCTCTCATTCTCTCTCAACCGGTCTCTCTATCTTCCTCTCTCTATCTCTGGTTCTCTCTAGAACTTTCTCCTCTCCGATGGACCCTGTCTACCTTCTCCGCCACCTCCCTCGCTGGAAACCATGGCCTCCCATCATCTCCTGGCCTTTGCATCACCCCACACCGGTTTGACACTAACCTAAGGTCCTCAGGTGAACCTTGAGCGGTTCAACTCCTACCCATGGTCCTTCATGCCATTTTTCTGCCACCTTAGGTTGTTCGATTAAGATCTATGACTTTTCCACTAAAACTGGTAACACTTTAAGGTTTTCACATCTTCTCTGGTTTCTCTGAAACCCTAACTCTCAAGATTTTCCGATTTCTTTTAGATCTGTGTATATTATGAGTTTTTGCTATTTTTCTAAAAGGTTTTTCCATTTTTTCTAAAGTGACCATCTTCGAACTAGGGTTTTTAAACACCTTTTCGAAAATGCTTCTTTCTTATGATTTTTGTATTAATCTACAAATGTTTGTTTAAGGTTTCTCCTCTATTCGAGTTATTCTATTAAAAACACGAATTTCATCTTTAAACTTCTTAGATCTGTACAGATCTAAAAAGGATCGAACTTATTTTTTACTTGTTTTTATGGAAAATCTCCAAATTTTCGAGTAGTTTGTCTTCTTCCTAAACTAGGGTTTCTGAAAATCCTTACCTTCGAAAAGCTTTCTGGTTTTAAGTGCTTAATCCCCTGTGTCTATGTGTTTTGACTGATTCTGTTGAGTTCTTCCTTGACCCTAACTAGCCTATGTCAAAAATCCTAATTTTTAGGGTTCTTCATTTGGTTTCTGTGTATTAGCATGACTTACTGATTCTCATGTTTATTTTGAGTTCTTGTGATTTCTTGTGACTGCCTTGCCTTGATATGCTTCTACTGAGTTTCTCACCCTAGACTTACACCAATTCTATGTGTTTGTGTTCATCTTGATAGTTCACATCAAGACTTGCACCTTTCTCACTTATTAAGTATCGTTTGATCTTCATGTTTTGCTAGAGTTGTGTGCCAATTCTTGACAACCCATGTCTTACTCTATTTATATGTTAAACATGCTGACTTTTTCCCATGACTTTCTCTTTGATTGATCTGAATTCCTTATTACTTGGTGTTATTTGAACCTTTTCCTTTGGACCCCCCGACTCCAACCTTTCCACTTAATTTGATTAGTTGCTTACCTTAATTAATTTTTCCTTGCCTTATCTACATTGCTACTTAATTCTTGCTGATTGTTTCCTTAGTTTGAAAACTTTCTGAACCTAGCCTTAATTTCCTGTTATATACTGGTACTATTTTTAAATCCTTCCATATTTGTTATACTCCAGTCGTATATAATTTATTTCCTTACTTGTCACCTAGTCGTTACCATTTACATTAACTACCTTAATAAAAGGGAGATTTGAACCAATTTTTATACTGAGTTCTATAACTACTGAAGAATTGATTCTTCCCTTATTTTAACCAGTTTTTAGACTATTATATAAATGACTCTCTTCTACAGTCTTAAAAGGAAAAATTACACTATTCTGAACACTCTCTTACACACATACATATTTTCTTACTTCTCTTTCTGTTTACTTTATACTCAGTCGGATGCAAGCCAAAACTGAGTGATTGCATTGCCCTACTGCTTTATTGTTCTACTACTCTACTGCTCTACTACTCTATTTCTTTTCATTGCACTGCTCTTCACTCCTTACTCTGCACTTATTCTCTCATTTTTACTGGTATGTTTTTAGTTTAACTTACAGTATCCAAAATAATATGTCTCTATTTGTATTGAATTTCCTTTTGTTTCTCTTATGCTTCTACTTGTGGTTCTACTGTCTCCCTTGCAAATAGCATGCCTATTTTGCCATTCGACTACCTCGTCCCTGTAATTCAGCATATCTACTGCTTTCTTACATTTTTCTACTACTCTTCTGCCCTACCCCCTAACCCCCAATACATTATAAGCATGTGTTTGTGACACCTAGTCACTTTGTGATCTTGAATCCTTCCCTCTAAACCTAATGAGTAACTCTGTTTAGCACCCCCTTAATCTAATATTGTTAAGCTCCTGGCATGAACCCTTTGTGATAGACTATTGTTGTGACTATTTAAGTTATGTAGTACTTCTATGGTGTTAACATGTGTGCAAATATTCTTTCACATATGAACTACTTGTCCTAATTCCTCCTTCCCATGTTTGTGTTTGAACTATGTATGTTGTTTTGGTTTTGGGTTGCTGACTGTTTCCAACTCAACTCTTTTAAATCTATGTCAAACACTCTCACATATACTTTTAGACCACTAGGCTCTGCCCCTTTTGTGTGAGCCTTGTCTTGGGACCCTTGAGCTCCTTCTGAACTTGGACACATAAAAGTTGGCCCTTCCACACTGCACTTGGCTGTAAAATCTGGGTTTGAGCACTGCCCGAGATCCATTGAGGTCCTTAGGGAACTCTGACACACCCAGACATAAGAAAGGCTATGGAACAATCTTGGCACTTGAGGTGATTCATTACATAACTCAGGGAGGAAGTCCTAATCAGGTGTTGAAAGTCTGGGCCCATTTCAGGCTCTCTATAGTGTAATTTTTTACTTTTCTTATGTAATTCATTTCAGTATTTGTCTGTAATAATTATTTATAAATGACTCTGGGATTGGATAGTGTAAAGGGGTGGGTAATATGCATGCTATAGTATAATTCATGGTAGAAGTCATGTTCCTAGGTTTACTTTCTCTATACGCAATAACAGCCATGTTTAGGTACAACATGCCAAGCATGCCATGCATTAGATATCTTGCTATTTAGAATTTATATGTATTGTTTTCAGCATCTCATCCACACTTGAAAATCCTATCGATAGGGTAGATAATAACAATAAAATAAGCTGCTACTATTTGATTCTGCCCATGTAAACATGTTTAGAAATTTCATTTAGAAATCCTTCCTTAGGGTATACATGTTAACATAATTTGTTATTCATGCACTCACCATATTTCAACTATGCTCCGCACTTAGAAATCCTGCTTTAGGTAAATAACATAAAATAAACTGTCACTCCTGCCTATTTTGAAACTGTGCATAACTTGATATGAATTTAGAAATCATGTTTGAGTTATTATGCATCATGCTGCATTAGACATCATGTTATAGGATCGCACTTCTTCAATCACAACTAGTCTATATACAGAGGTATAAACAGTCCTTCTGTTCTAAACAAACTGGTAATTAGTCTCTAGATGTTTGCAACATTTAGAATTGCATGCTATTAGGTATAACAACCTGAAATTATTAACAAATCTGAATAACTGCTTCATGTTATTTTATGCCTAGGCAAGCCTTAGGTAACCAACTTTAAAATAAAATCAGAACCATCTTGGCGATTAGTGTTTAACTGTCAACATGTTAAAACCAGTAGGCAATCGTAATTCGTACTTCTTTTCTGAGTCATGTAATAAATTTGGTTCCGCTGTTATCACTTAGATACCATGCTTTAAGGATTTTGAGTTCAAATGTGGACCTTATATGTGTATGAGTCGTGTTGTCTATGTGCATTACTTGTGGAGGTATATCTGATCCTTCTAACTATTTTGTGTTTTCCCCCCTAAATACAGTCTTATGTGTTCTTATTTATCGCCTAGTATTTTTCCCTTAAACCTGAGGGTCTGCCTAGAATCCTCCCCCCCCCCCTTTATAGGATAGGAGTACTAAATTCCTCCAGGACTGATAGGAAGGGATGGATAATAGCATGCAATAGGGGTCTATAACAACCTTCGCTTTAATTACCTTCATGGAGCGGGAAAGGGTAGATATGAATATGATGGCCGATGCATTAATACCACGTATAGCACCTATCTGAGGAGTGTCATACCGGGTATTGCATTTATGTGATCTGTATTATAAACAAACCTAGGACATCCCTCTTTCATTCATGAATATGCTTAGATTGTAACTCTTTTCAAAATCTCGCTTTTTCACTAATTGTTTTTTCAAACACTTGTGCATCTAAACTTAAAGCCCCTACTATTTGAGCCATACTTGTTTATTTGCTAATTGTACAAATTCACAAAAACTGTTTGGCCGGGAACCACACTAGTGGATCCTGAGGGGTGCCTAACACCTTTCCCTTAGGATAATTTCAAGCCCTTACCCTATCTCTGGTTACCAAACGTAGTAATAAATGAACCTTATAGGTGCCCTAACGCACCTTAAATTGTTAGGTGGCAACTCTTCAAAAATGCAAACCCCTTTTCCAAAAGGTAAGACTTGTCCCATACCAAAATTTCATAAACTCGATTCCACAAGGAAAAAGGGGGAGCAACACTCTAAATGCCTCAAGTTTTGCACGCAAGTTCCAAATGACATAAAAAGCCTATCCCAATTTTCAGAACAACAATCCAAACTCGAAATCAACAAAATCAACTCCCATTCAAACTTACGAACCTTTCAAACCTTCAAATTCTCAACTTTCGCCAAATAGTGTTGAAACCTACTAGAAACATCCAAATGCAAATCCAGGCATACGCCCAAGTCCAAAATCACCATCCGGACCTAAAGAAACTATCAAAACTCCAATCCGGGGTAAAATACACAAAAGTCAAACTTAGTCAATTCTTCCAACTTAAAGCTTCTAAAATGAGAATCATTCTTCCAAATCAATCCTGAATCATCCAAAAATTGAAAGCAATGAAACACACGTCATAATACACCATATGAATTTGTTCATGACTTCAAACCATCCAAAGGAATGCAAATGCTCAAACAATCGGTCGGGTCATTATACTTCCTACAGACTCCGAAATAAAAACAATTGATATATATCCGAAATAAAAACAATTGATATATATATATATATATATATATAATTCTCCTGTGTAACTATTACAAAACGTCTTTACTGGGTTTGGAATTTTTAATAATGAAAAAAACCTTTATTTTTGTCCAAAAATATTCTTCTTATTTATGTAATAATGCTTGCCAATTATTTCTTATATCTGACAACTTTAATCCGGATTCATACTTCCGGTATCTACCATTTGACTATGATGCTTTCATAAGCGAGGATCCTTATGGTTATAGTTCTCTTGAAGAGGACGTCTCGTATTCATTCCAGCACAAGCATTTGAAGTTTAACTAACATTCAAATGAAAAATAATTTAACTTATCATTTGAACAATAAATAAGATAAAAACAAAAGGAATTTTGATTTATTACTTCCATTTCTAAAAATACATTTACATAAATATTCTTTTGCTTAATTAAATAAAGTTGTCAATACATGTGTCTAACTTGTACAACCTACTTCTATAGGGTTGGTCATGCAGTCTCTGGTCCTAATAAGATATAGCTCCCGGTTCGAACATTCTCGTGTCTTCAAGACACTTTTAGTGCTCTATAAGCAATAATTCCACCCATGTTCGGATTTTAAGTATGAGAATTCAACTACTAGATTTCTTGATGTCGCCGATGATCATTCTTCGTAGTTTTCTTTACGTAGGTACCTCATTAAAAACCTAAACAGAAAAAACTCAACTAAGGTAAAAACTAGACGAAGAAAAAAAGAGTGCAGTACATACTTTCAATATGATCAAGGATCTTCAACAGTAATACCTTTTGAGGTGAGTCACGTTCCAATTGTTTGGAAATTTACTCCATCTTGATTTTTTAACTGATATGAACCTTTACTAGTTACAACTGAAATATACTAAGGTCCTTCCCATGTTGTTCTTAGCTTTCCAACATTGATTTGTTAGGTACTTTGAGTCACTTTCTGCAAAATCAATATCCAACTTTGAAATACCAAAGATTTGCTCTATGATGTGGTATCTTTTCATCCTTTTTCTTTTGTGCCACCATCCTCACATACGCTAAATTCCTATGATCTTCAAGTAAATCTAGCTTGATAAACATTGCTTTATTATTTTCGTTCTTGTTTTTCTAGGAATACCTTATGTTCGGTTCCCAAATCTCGATCAAAATCAAAGCTTCTACTTTGTACACAAGGAAAAATGGTGTTTCTCCCATGCTTGACTTCACCGTTGTTCGATATGCCTGAAATACTTCGGGTAACTCTTCCTTAAGCATCCTCTAATTTCATTTTGAGGTTTTGAATTATAATTTTTTTTCTCAACTACGCTTGTCCATTAGAACTTGGATGGTATAGCGAAGATGTTTTCCTTTTGGTCTTCAATCCTTACAAAAACATTGTGACTTTGGAAAATATAAATTGCGGCTCTTTGTCACAAGCAATTACTTTTGGTACTCCAAAATGATAAATGATATGATCCAATATGAAATCAATAACTTCTCACTCTCAATCTTTTTGTAAGCACATGTTTCAACCTATTTAGTGAAATAATTCGTTAAAAGCAAAAAAAAATTTACCTGCCCGGGCCTTTGTGTTAGGAGACCAACTATTCCATTTCCCATTTCATGAATGGTCACGGTGACACTACCGAATGCAAAAGCTCTACTGGTTGATGCATTAAATGCGCGTGACACTTACACTTATAAGATTTTTGTACAAATATTTCATGTCTTATTCCATTCGGGGCCAATAGTATCCATCCCTCATCAATTTGAGAAACAATGAGTCCACACCAGAATAATTTCCACACACTCCTTCGTGAACTTCTCTCATCACATAATCATCTTCCAATGTCCCTAAACATCGAGCTAATGGTCCTTAAAACGACCTCCAGTATGATTAACAATCAACAAGGCAATAGCGAACAACTTTTGTTCGTATTGCCCGAGAAGCTTTAGGATCTTCACATAATTTTCCATGCCTTAGATACTGTCACGACCCAAACCGATGGGCCGCGATGGGAACCCGATAAATTACTCAACCGAGTACCAACGTAACGTATCTTTCTTATTACACCATCATATACACGTGATATACGGGCCTAATAGGCCAACATGATTATTTATAAATTCAAAATATAGGCCGACAATGATGTACAATATTTCACGTACACAATATATGTCTAAAATCCTCTAAGACTACATATATGTCATAAAGGTCGGGACAGAGTCCCGCCATACCAAATAATATATGGCTAAATTATACTAACCAAACGAGCAACTCCGAAGTAAATGGAGCGCACTAACATCTTCCGTTGAGCTGACAACCTATTTGGAGGGCTCTCGACCTGTCTATCGGGACAGCATCCCCGGGCATGAAACGCACGTCAGTACGAATAATGTACCGAGTATGTAAGGCATATAAATAAAAAAATACAAAAGAAACATTAAAGAAATATAGAGTACATGACTCAACATGTAAGTCTGAATAACTTTGTAAATCACAAAATAATTATAGTATCATGCATATGCGTATGAATGTCATGTTGTGCATAGGTACATGTTCATAACATCATCAGCCTCTGGGGGCATCCCATCATATCATCTTGGCTACTGTGGACAAAATTCAACGTATACCAGCTGATCAAGTGGTGGTGCGTATATAATGCCACAACCTTTTTCATATCCTATATACATATACATATATATATATATATACATATACATATATATACATATATACATATACATATATACATATACATATATATATATATATACATACATATATACATATACATATATATATATATACATACATATATACGCGTATATAACGCCATTAGGTCATGGGTCAATGTGCATGAATGCAATGCATGAAAAGTACATTAATAAAATCTTTCAGAATGTCATAAGACCATTTTACCTTTGAGTAACATCATAAAGTAAACTCTTTTCAATTTTCGTATTTTTTTAGACCCATGAACAGATGATAAAATATTATGAGATATGAAAATTCAAGAACATCGATATCTCTAATACTTCTATGAATCGAGTCATTTATGGAATTTGTGCATTGGCACGTTTCGTTCGTATCGTATGGATCATGCCAAAAGAAAGAAGGGATAGCCTTAACATACCTATTTCTCGAATTCTTTGAACGAATCTGTTTCCGTGAAATATGCGCAAAATTATACTTGGATTTCCTTGAAATTGGAATGAATTTGCGTTCTTCTTCTAAGGTTTTATGAACCAAAGAATGGATTTAGGATAAAATTTGATCCAACGTTTTTTTGGAGTTGCCTCAAGCTTCTGTTTCAAAGTGCTTGGTTCCAGGCTTCCAGCCAAAGACACTAAAAATGATTTGGTTTCCAAAGTTATTATCCTAACTAGGTAAGACTTAAAATCAAGTCTTACTTAGCTAGGTCTTTAGTGGCCACTGACTAAGATAAGAGTCATTTTCTTGACATGGTGGCTTTGTGCGACGTGATTGGAGGATAATTATTAAGTTTTTATCTACTTATTAGTTAATCGGGTAATGTCCCGTTACCCAATAATTAACCAATTACCCACATAATTTAAAAATTATCCCAAATTACTTAAAATTTTATTTATATTTTAAAATACTTCATATATACTTTATATATTATACTACCGTGGTCATATGTTACCTTGCATGGTTCTAGTTCATAATTATCGGTATTATCGGTCGACCCGTATTTTATTCCACATTGACCATTTTCAACAAAACTTGTTTTCTTTAATCTGTGTACCCTCTTATTCTTCATAACACTTATTTATTGCTTGCTATAAATAGTGTAAGTATGTTAACGTCAAGATGATCTCATCCCTGAGTCTTACATCGGTTAACTGAAAATGAATTTTTAACGTACAATACTTCAGGGTGCAACATCGTCGTAACTTAATACTGTGAAACGTGACAACGCCGTAATGTAATACTGCTGGGTGCAATATTGTCCTAACTTAATACTGCAAAGCGTAATATCACCGTAATGTAATACTGCGGGGCGTGACATCTCATTTTCGGGCTCTCATTAATTTATTTATCGCGTATTTTTATGTACGAAAATATGGGGTGTAACATCATTCCCCCCTTTGGAATATTCGTCCTCGAATGTTGACTGATGCGCTTATCGTTCTCGTATCTCATAGCTCTTGCGAATACTTTAGTAGTCCTCTTGCCATCTAGGCAACTGTTCTGTGAATAAGTCCAAAGGCCAGGGTATTCCCCCCTTTAGGCCTCTTTCCTACGCCATGACTTGTGATCGAATTCCTTCCAATCTCATAACTGTTGCTACCTCCCACCATGCAGCTTCTACGATACTAACCTTGCAAGTGTGCTTATGCGACTCCTTTCTCCTTTTTCCTCCAGTTTTTAGCCAATCCTGAAGTTCTTCGCTTGGTTTTTTTTGGTCGAACTTACGAATATTGCTATATCTTATTTTATATACCTGGTTATCCATTCGTATGACTTCATTACATCTACATAGGTCATACTATACCATAAAGCTTACCTCGACTTCTCGTTACTGAGGTCTGCTACCAAATCCCAGGTTACTTTCATTTCTTATCCCATACGTATAATCTATGTCCTCTAATGCTTTCACATTACTGTTCATCTTAAGAGTGACAGTCTAATCTCTTCTCATACTTTATAACTTTTATCCATTCATTGTTAATTTACCTCAATTTTGATCCATAATCCACCCATGATAACTTGAACCTTCTTACGTAATACTTTGCCCCTAGGGCTTACGTTACATCAAGGAATATTCGAAGTAATTTTCCTGATCCACTTAGCGGCGATATTGTACTTCAACAAACGTATTCTATAGCATTCCGAGGTGATTCTCTTACGTGAGTATTTTAACCCCGTACAATTCATGAATCCCTTTTTTTCAAATTATTTCTCAATCGAAGGCCCAAACGTCATCCTTTATCTATTACGATTATACCTTTATTCTACTACTAGGGCAGCATTACATCTCTTCTAAATTCTACTTATGAATGAGTCCATTCAGGCCATACGGAGCTTACTATACCATAGAGAAGCCATTTGTTTGCCGTGAAAATGGTAACAACAATTAGATTTATAAATGAGATTTTAAAAATACGTCATCTATTCCCGAGCTAGTTTGAAAGGGTTATTGGTGCTAAAATGCGAAGTAGAGCAGTACAGATTGAGTTAGTCAAAGCAATAATCGAACCAGTAAAGGGACGTTCCCCGGGCGCAAAGTAGGCCCGTAGATACCTCGGAGCCGAGGCTCGAGCCTATCTCAAGCTTGTCGGGGGTATTCGGGAAAGAGATAAAAAATAAAGATATAAGCAAGTGTATACTATCAATATTGAGTCAAAAAATGAAGAACAAGTGAAGAAAATAATAAAGTGTTAAGGCAACCTCGGGGTCAATGGAGACAAATATCATAGAAGAGAGAGAGGGGGAGAGAGGGGGAGAGATATTATTGCATTGTAGAGAAGTGGAGCAACATCAGCCCTTTACAGCGTAGGGTGAGTACCCCTTATATAGGCAAGGAGACTCGGTATAGTACAAGTACATTAATTGCTAGAGTACAAAGATGGAACGACTTGACACAAGACCTCACGGTAGGCCCTAAGTAGGCTTGATTTGTCAGTTGCAACCATGTGCCTAGGAGACTTCCTCTTTTATCCCAGCCTCGGACCTTTCTTCCTTTGAGATTAGTCTCGATAAGCCTTAAGGCCGAGAACTCAATCGTGGCCTTCCACCCTCGGGGTCTCGGGCAAGGCTTCCAAAATTTCTCAATAGTAAAAAATCAAGTCTTCTGATTTTTCCGTGTACATATAGTCTCCGCGTTTCTCATGACGAAGTGATGAGAAATGATTATGATACTCGACTCCTCAAGCTCCTTTTGTTGGCATTAAGTTGGCGATTCGAATCGCGGCACAATATTCTGTGACAGATGGCGTATCTCATAGGTCTTTGTTCGATGTCTTATCATTTCTGCTCCTCGAGGGAAAAGTATTATTGTCGGTTCATTTTTTCAAAGTAAACTTTCATCGGTCCATCTTCCAGAGTATCGATGACCGTGTCGTTTTTCCCCTATAAATGAGGGCATTTCATGGCATTGCATCCTTCATCTCAATACTTCTACTGGTATGCTTTGCTTCTTCTTTCCCATCATCTTCTTTCACCTTGTATTGTCATGACTAAAGCTTTTCATCTCAAGGCTGTCTAGAGGAGTTCATCCAGGCCACGTCGAGACCTTCTTTCGCGGCCTCCCTTCGTGGAACATAAACATGCTATTCCGATATTGCTATAGTCGTCGAGGTGTAAGCCGTTGCTGCTTCTGTTGGCTCGAGATGGAGGGTTGATTTCACCTTTGCGTAGACGGCTATTCAGATTATGCACCGCTGCTCACTCTTCTACCTAAGCCTGGTGTGGCACTTTATTCCTACGGCTTTTTCTTTCCCAAGGGATAAATTGGCATCGCCAGCCATTGAGGAAGGGGCCCGCCGAACCTTTAAGCTTTGGCTTCGGCGGGCCATGTCTCTTTTCTCTACCTCCTCTACGTCCCCTTCTTTTTCTCTTCGTAATCTTCCCGGCGGAGATCCTTCAGGGGATTGAGCTGGGAACCTATGGGAGGCGGAGGTCGAAGGAGTCACCCTCGAGGATACGTGCTCGATGGTGTGACACCCGGGGATACTGATACCGTAGATGGACCCTCGAGGGCGGATCGGGCGCCCGGATTCCATCATGTACATCCCCTCGTTCTCCTACTTTAGTTGTAGATACTTGAAGGCCTTTGTACCTCGTATGTAATGATTCTTTGCGTACTTTGTAATCGAACGTCGTGACCCCTCGGGGGCTATTGTATTTGAAAACTTCATAATGAGAAATGAACTTTATTGACTTCTGCTTTTGAATTTGCTCTGATTCTGTATGCCTTCATGCCCTTCGAGGCTCTTCGAATGTATCTTTCCGTGTTGATGATTGTTGATATTTTACTTAAACGCAAGTGTTTGCCTTGATTTTTCGCTGATCGGCATGGGTTCTTCTTGGTCCCATTGTCGTCTTTCGGAACAACTCTGGGCCGGCCCGATAGATCGGTGCTATAAGAGTTTCCCGAGTTATGATGAGTTCCGAGGCCTCCGGGGGTACTGCCCTGGATGTAGGTCATCTTTGGGTGCCCCAGAACCCCTATTGATCTGGGTGTAAATGATCCTCTCAGGCCGTATGAGATAGACTTCTGCTCCCCTCTTGGCATTTGTTTGCTCTTATGCCCTTCGAGGTTTTTCAATGCCATCTTTCGTTTACGGGTCGTCGCAGTCTGCCATGATAGCTTGTTCTAGTCCCCAGCTAGTTGGGGAGGCTCTTCCCTAATCTTTTTTGTCATACTTCGAATCGATAGAGGGCCGACCGGATAAGCTTGAGCTATCAGGGCCTGCTGGTTTGTTTGGAGATCATGCGTTGAATTCTGGGGCCTTCGGGAACGCTATCCTCGATGAAGGTTATCTTCGGGTGCTTCGATGAGCCCTGTAGATTTTGAAGTAGATGACTCTTTCAGGGAGTGTATGGTTGGCTTCCATTTGAGGATTTTACCTATGTTTGGGGCACTTCTTCGAGGCCTCATGGAGCTTTGGAGATCGGAGCTCCAGGGGTTTACTCATCTAGAGAGGTAATCACGAGCCCGGTCACACGTCTTGTGTCTGGTATGGTGCTTTGGAGCTCATCGTGACCCTATTTCTTGGGGGCCGGGTGCTCTAAATGGGAAATGCTGTCTCAAGTTATGGAGATAATTCATGCGGCTCATCGAGCTTAGTTGCCTGTTGGAAGATGTTTCCTGGGTCGGGCATCTACCCATCTATTTGTATCGAGGCCTGGAGCTTACATCTGGCAGGCGACTCATCGTTGTCTTTTGTATATAAAAGGGGTGGCTTCCGCCTATCTGCGAGACTTCACTATTTGTGGGTAGCTTCCCTCCTGTTTCGGCATAGGGCTCCCTGTCTTTTAGAGTGCGAAAAGCGTTGGTGCTTCTTTTCGTTGTTTTGCTAGTTCTGTCATAGTCATGGCGACCACCTCGGGACCATTATGTCAAAGGGCGGAGAGTGTTGTCCTCGGTGCTGGAGAGTCGAAGGATTTTGCTATGGAGATGGCGTCTTTGATAAGAGAGGAAAACCTGGAGATGGCGAGCGATAGTGCGGGTGGAGCAGGGAGGTGACACTGCGGGTGTTTTCCCAAGGTGAAATCATCACAGACTCTGCTGAGGGGTTCTTGAGTGTATACCTATATCCCTTTGCATTTGGCCATCTTGATAAGGTCATGCTTGATTTTTGCTTGAAGTATCGGGTTACTCTGGCACAGATCCACCCGTCGTTTTGGCAAACGATACTGATGATGAGATTTTTTGTGGAGAAAGCTGGACTTGAATTCACGCTTGACCATCTTATTAGGCTATATCGGCCTTTTCATCATCGAGTACTGCTAACTTTGAGGGGTCGTTCGCCCACACCCTTTATTGTTGACGATGAGAAAAGCATAGATCGAGAGTGGGCCAGTTGGTTCGTCCGAGTCCGGATGATCGATATTATTCCTATGGAGTTTCTGCCATTCCCCGAAGGGTGGAATCACGCATGTAAGTGAGGCGCTTTGTCGCTCTTTTAGATTATGTTCATGGTGAAATCGGCCAAGTGACCAATGTTATTTTCCTTATTGCAGCAACTTCGTGGACGCCAGGCCCAGTTCACGATTTGCCTGGCTGGGTTCGGAGGTTGGTGACCCATTTGTCTTGCGACGAGCATGGGTGGAGAGCTATGTCTCGCATCAGGTGGGGAATAGATCATCAAGGTATGAGTGTATATTGTTTTTCTCTTGCTGATATGTACCCGAGGTGACATTTTCCCATCCCATTTGTGCTGAATTTGCTATTTTGTAGATATTGGGCGATTTTTCGTGGTGAAAGTGCTTTTCCAGAGAGGAGATGAAGTCGACGGCCTCTGGGTCGAGAGACGAAAGTAACAAGAGGGACCGGAGCCCAGAATGCGAAGGAGCCTTTAGTGGTACCGGTCGAGCTCGTATTCCTGAGGACGGGGCATCGCCCGGGTCGGCTATCCCTGAGGTGCCTGTTTCTCGGCAAACGGCTCCCTTGGGCGGGCATGGTATGCTCGGGATCGGTTCTTCTGGGGTTGCGGGAGCAGTACTAACATGAGCGTGTTCTGATCTGGAGGAAATCTGCCGTCTTCACTTTGTGGTGAGTTTGTTTGCAAATTTTCCCATACCCCGCATCTTTCTCTTCTTTTTGAATTTTTCCTGCGGAGTCCTCTGATAGGCTTAAATCTGAGTTATTTCATCAAAAGTCCAAGTTCCAGAGGATTCTGGATGAGGGAGAATCCTTTAGGCTTCTTTGCCAGGAGAAAGAAGTTGAGCTGCAGCATTGGCGATATGAGGCGTATCGTAGCTCGAACTATGAGAGCTATTTGATGGAGCAGGTAACTTCTTGTAGTGCGTTCTTCGCATCTTTCAAACTTTGAGGCTAATTTCTTCTTGCCATATCAGTTGTAGAAAAAGGCGGAGGGCTTGGAGTACCTCAAAGGTGATGTGCACCGTGTCAGGGCCGCTTGCGAGGAGCTGAGAGCTCAAGCGAGGACTCAAGTTTTGGAGGAGATGAGTGCCTCGACTAGGATCCCTACCTTCGAGGCCTAGCTTAACTTGACGCGTGGTAACACCAAAGTTTGGTAGATATGATCGAGAGAATTGAGTCCGACCTTTTGAAGGTTAGGGTCGAGATAATTGAGGACTGGGCAGAAGCGGCGTTAAGCCGAACCAGGGCTGACCGTGAGATAGAGAATTGTATAAAGGAGGCTGCTGACGCTCAATTTGAGTTGAGGCAAGCCCTTTATCATGAGAGGAGGATCGAGGAATATGTTCGCTGCCGATTCCGGAGAGAATTATTCGAGAAGGTTGGAGCAAGAGGCTTTATTATCTCAGAGGAATTAGCTCAAGCAAGGGCGGACGAGGGTGATGCTCGGTCACTCCTTATGGACGTTGCAGAGAGCGAGCTTGACGTGTTATAGCCCTTTGGCGCAAAGATATAGATTCTACCATTTTGTAACTTGATTCCCTGTAAGCGTAGGGTGTGCCTGTAAGTGAAGAATGTTTTTTTGTATGTAATATACGAAGAGTTTTAAAGCACTATGCCTTTTGTACCCTTTTCTTCTGTCGTTGCTCTCGGACGTGTAGACCGGTTTTGGAACTGGTCCCTGAATCACGTTATGGCTCGAGCTTTAATTGGCCTCCCAGCCTTTTTCCGCCTGCCTGGGCGGAGGGTGATGACCCTTTGTGCTCCTGGGCCAAAGCGATTTTGCGGGCGTGCGGCTTGGAGATTCATCTCGACCATTGATAGCGTTGTTTGGGCCCTACCATCCGGTGTTTTGTGGTTGAATTCTCCTCGAGCTCAGTCTCTAAGTCGGGATCCGACTCGAGCTTAATTTACCCTTGAGCCTATTTGGGGTCGGCGGTAAGGATTCTTACTTTTTGACCTTGGTCGTTTGGTAATTTTTCGGGTCCAGTCTTCGAGTCGGATTGCAATTCGAGATATAATTAACCCTTTAATCTTTTCGGAGGTTCCGACTGGGGATAATGGCATCGATGTCATGCTTTTGGAAGTGTTATGATTTTTGGGTCCAGTCTCCGAGTTGTGTTGCGACTCGAGCTGTAATCAACCGTTTAATCTAATTTGAGCTCTCGGCCAGTGGTGGTGGGCTTCTTGTTGCTTGGTCATTGAGACCTTGTAGTATGAGGCCAGGAGGCTTGCTTAGCAATGACAATGGCACTTTCGATGTTCGGTCGTGGAGACCCTTTAATATGGGGCCCGGAGGCTTTCTTGGCCGGCGACAATGGCACTTACGCTGTTTGGTTGAGGGGACCCTTTGATATGAGTCCTGGAGGCTTTGCTTAGGTTAACTATTTTGGATCCGGTCTCCGAATCGAGTTACGATTCGAGCTCACTTTAATCCTCAAGTTGTCAATTTTTAGGCTGGCGACAATGGCTCTTATAATGTACGGTCGTAGATACCTTTTGATGTGAGGCCCGGAGGCTTGCTTAGCCGGTGACAATGGCACTTACACTATTTGATATGAGGCCCGAAGGCTTTTTGTAGGCTTTGTTTCCTCTCGTTAAGGTCTTACTGATTGTTTTTCCTGACTCGTCGTCGGTTCTAAAAGAACCTCGATTTCAAGTCATAGTCGGTGATGTTTCGAACACCTCGGAAGGTTCATAGCTCGTAGGTCGAGTAGATCGACGTTTTTGCGATTTTGGAGCTGACGTGGTCGGGACTCATTTTTTTGCCTGTTGAAGGAAGTCTGTGTTTAACCGGTCCTTTCCGAAGTAGATTCAGAGGATTTTTTAGAAACCGTCGGGCATCCCCGAGTCGTGTTTTTTGGGCTGAAGCAGCCATTTCGACAGGAGTCATGTGCGTTTGGCCAGGGCCATTATTGATCTCGAGAAGCAGGTTTAGGCATCTACACCGAAGGTATGCCCTTTAGGCATTCTTACAAATGCGACGTATAGCCTAAAAATTTGGGATTTTTCATGCCTGTTGAGGTCTTATAGTGTATGGAGAATAGATCTAGTTTTGCCGAGGCTGCCCGTTAGGGTCTTAAAATTTCGGATTTTCCAGTGCATGGTGATCGGTGGCAGTCTCCAAGTCATCGAGTTGTTCAAGACTAAAGTGCACTTCTCGTGAGCTCGAAGTTGCACCACGAGGGTTTGGTGAGCCCGACGTTTCAACCCTGGGGTTGTACGGATATCGGATTCTATAAGTCTCCGGGTATCTCGAAATACATCTAGCAGAGAAGTTTTTTGTTGTGGATAAGCCGAAATAGTCTTCTTCGAGGCGTGGGAAGCTTAAAAAATATTATTTATTGCTTGACGAGAATATAAGTTGTAAATACATGTTGTCTTGTTGTTGTGATTCTGATTATCTGATGTGCTTGTATGATTCCATATTGGAAATCTTTAGGAGAGAGAGGATCTTGATCTCGTCAGGTCCTCTCCCCGGGGATGTGCAGTCCTGCTAATAATCTTGGTGGCGGAACCTTCTTCTTGTTAAAAACCTGGTCGAGGAAAGAATGCCTGGTGGGCCCCGTGGTAGCCGCAGATCCTCGAGCGGGATCCAATGCCTCAGCTGGCTGGCTGCATACAGATTAGCAACAAGAAGGGAAAGGAAAGAATAAAAAAGAAGTTGCGTTCCGGGCAACAAGCCCCGCGGCAGTCGTCTTCCTCATCCGGCCAGGCCTGATCGAGGATGTGATTGTCCTTACCCTCGGACCTCATTCGAGGGCAACGTCGGTCATGGGTATAAGGTGAGGGATCCCCTCTTGCCGCTTGTGGCTAGAAGCTTTTAGCTCTGTGTTTGTCGCAGGGTTTTGCACCTTTAGAGGAGCGGGGTCGAAATTGCATCACGAGCGATATATTTGTCGTTGTCTGCATACAACGTTTGTGCCCTTTGTCGGCTGACGTAATAGCATGAGCTCGGGCGGGCCGCATAGGGGGAATGATTTGGTCATTGTGGTGATCGCCATCGGGAACCTATTAGAGGTCCAGCCCGAGAGCGATGTTGGGCTGGATCGTCCAATCGGCTTCAGCCCAACATCGTTGCTATAATTTTGGTCGATCCACCCGCTCATAAATATGTGTTTTATTTGAAATGAGTCAAGTAAAAGAAGGGATTACCAATATGTTAATGCGATGCCGAGATGGAATCTCAGTGTCCTTTTCCCTAAGCTAGAGGGTGTCCTTTGGGAGCGTTGGGACCGCCTTTTTCTGGTGGCAGGCACTTGCATTCTATGTTTTACGGGTCTTCGTGAGACGCCGCCTTCCTTTAACAGCTGTGACGATGCACTGCAGCTCGCCGGTTCTATTTTTCCCGATATCCTTTCGTCCATGGAGCTGGATCCGGGTTTGCTCGTTTGGCGACATTTTGTGGCGACCTTTGTTGAATAGAGTAGTCGCTGCTCTTTTTGGGTCTATAACGTCGAGCATTTCGTGATTCTCATGGGGGGCCACGGTTTCCTTGGAGAGGTTTTGGTTGAATAGATCCGAGCCACCTCGATTTCCTAGCTTCACTTATGGTGACCACTATGCTTGGAACTGCAACGTTGAAGTTGAGCTCTATTGGGCGAGGTTTCCTTGCCAGCTATGTCTTGTTGAATCTAATATAATTGGAGGTTCCCCGAGGGGGTTTTCCTCGGGCAAATGCCCTGTTGCTATGAGATGTGTTGTACCTCGAATCGTCTTTTCCATTTGTATCGCATGGATGATAGCTCCATTCATTTAGTGTCAGCTCCTCTGCTAGGAATCTACCTGGATATGTCGAACCTGAGGAGGTTTTTCGAGGGTCGTCTAAGGCCCCAACTTGGGCCTGGTGTTGGTTGCTGGCTTCCGAACAGGCCTCGATCGGATATTCGGCCAAGCTTCGCTTGAACTGCTCCGGAGTCGCTGAGTATGCTTTGTTTAGACTTCGGAGAAGGCATGTGCCGCTCTACTACTCGGGACCGGGAGCGTTCCCGTTTGTCCTGTTGGGGAGAGGGATGCGGCTTCCCGTGACACTTTATTTCTTCTTCTCCCGGCCTTTGGTGCATTGGGCCCTTTTGGCATTATTTTGATGGCGTCGGCATGTGCTTCCACGGACCGCTCTAGTACGTTGAGCGGGTCCTCGAGATCAGATGCCGAACAATGGTATTGTGTCATGGTTTCTTCCGAGGGAGTTTCTTCAAATATCCTTATTAGGACGGGCCCGAGTTCTTCATTTTATAGGTCGTTGTTCCCAGACGGGCATGCGTAAGTAGTGATACGCCCGTAAGGACTTGAGGTCTTGTCACTCTTGGGGGATTTTGCCTTTTTCGACTTTCGTGAAATGAGTTTTGGGATCGCATTTTTGGAAGACGATTGTTGAAGGAGTCTCTGCGAGCATCATTCGATCTTTACGATAAGGTCTTCCAGCATCCTTACTACCACAGGATAGGTTGTCGGTTCGTCATCGCCTGATGCCTCGGGTACTGGCTCGTAGTATGGAGATATTTTGGGTGCTGTCATGATGAGAGTCTCCGAGCGACTTTGTAGTTGAGAGATAGCCAAATGTTGTTCCTGTAGCATTTCAAAAATAATATGAAAATTAACTTCCCATTCCACCCGGGCTGGGATTTTTCAGACTTTCTATTGGTTAACGTGTTGCGTGCCAACATTGATGCATGAGACTACATTACCCTGCTGCACGGCGTATTGACCCGCATTAGCTTGAACTGATCCAGATGCGTTATCAAGGTCTTGCAGTGTCGTTCCAGTCGTTAGAACGGCCATACTGTTCTCTTTCCAATTTTTGGGGTTATCATCCTCGATTCCCTTATCGAGCTGATCATTAACCTGAAATCGAAAGATCTTGGGCCAAAAAAGTGTGAAAGATATACTGTGTTTAAGTGACGAAACTAATAAGAGAATAATCACTATTATTTTTAGCCCCACAGTGGGCGCCAAACTATTTACCGTGAAAATTGTAACAATAATTAGATTTGTAAATGGGATTCTAAAAATACGTGATCTATTCCCGAGCTAGTTTGAAAGGGTTGTTGGTGCTAAAATGCAAAGTAGAGTGGTAGAGATCGAGTTAGTCAAAACAGTAATCGAACCAGTAAGGGGACGTTCCCCGAGCGCAAAGCAGGCCTGTAAATACCTCGGAGCCGAGCCTCGAGCCTATCTCGAGCTTGTCGGGGGTATTCGGGAAGGGGATAACAGATAAAGATATAAGCAAGTAAGGCTCTATACTATCAATCCTGAGTCAAATAATGAAGAACAAGTGAAGAAAACAATAAAGTGCTAAGGCGACCTCGGGGTCAATGGAGACAGATATCTTAGAAGAGAGAGAGAGAGAGAGAGAGAGAGAGAGAGAGAGAGATTATTGTATTATGGAGAAGTGGAGCAACATCAGCCCTTTACAAGGTAGGATGAGTCCCCCTTATATAGGCGAGGGGACTCGGTATAGTACAAGTACATTAATTGTTAGAGTAAAAAGATGGGACGGGTTGACGCAAGACCTCACGATAGGCCCAAAGTAGGCCAGATTTGTCAGGTGCAGCCATGTGCCTAGGAGACTTCCTCTTTTATCCCGACCTCGGACCTTGCTTCCTTCGAGCTTAGTCTCGACGAGCCTTGAGGTCGAGAACTCGATCGTGGCCTTCCACCCTCAGGGTCTCGGGGAAGGCTTCCAAAATGTCTCGATAGTAAAAAATCATGTCTTCTGATTTTTCCGCGTATACTATTAGCTCTCTTGTTTTCATGGTCCTAATCCTGAGGACTAATCCATTCTCGTCACCTTCTCACTCGCCTTTTCTTGTTCTTACATCTTGTCATAAAACTTTATCGATTTACTATACTTTAGCTTGCGACCTATGCATATATATTTATACTACTCGTAATCTTACTTCAACTTGCTTGAATTTCCTTGTATTATTTTATAACATCAAGCGAGACATCACATCGTATCTAACCTTCTTTATTTTCTTAACTAGACCTCTCGATACCTAGAAATCATTGACTAGAAGATATGCCACTAACGATACCGCTATCATTCTTGGATATTGAATCCCCATGCTTATAGCCTTCTATCCGAAGTATGGGCTATTCAAGATCTTCTGCCTTTGAGTATCTTGTACGTTTTTCACCTTTACTTTACTTACCTTAAAATCTCACATCGTATGTTCTATCTCTCTGATGACCTTCCTTCCACCTAGATTTAATTCACATCTATAACTTGAAGCTCTATTATAATACTTGTACCTATGGTACATACACAATCCCATGGGAGTTTCATATTGACTTCTTATGAGACCGGTACCCTTCTAACTGGCTATATCGTAGAGCCGTTATAGAACATAGTTGTTATGCTATATCTCTTGCATCTCTAATATTAAGATTGATTCTTCTATGTTCTCAATCATGATTCCTATAACATCTGGGTCCAATAATCAGATTCCTGATTTACTTTGTTGGTGTAACTCTTTAGTTTCCTTTTTCTTCTGATCGGCCTATATGTTGGCTTAAGTTATCTTCCAATATGTGGCTCATGGTATTAGTTATTACTTTAGCCCTCTATGGACGCTATGGAATATTCATGATATAATCTTCTAAAAAATCATTCCTTTGTATATGACCTGGGCTCAATTCTTTCTTTTAACTTATACGGGAATCTTTTATGGCTGTATGATTGTCAACATATATGCCGCATGTATAAAAATCCAAACTCTTAAGTGTGTTCGTAACGTCACCAACTCGAGATCATTCATCAAATAATTCCTTTCGTTCCTTATCATCTTTCTTTTAATGTAAGCTATTACCTTTTCTGATCTTTCTTCCCCCATGTTGTGTGCATACGTAGCTCACGCATGCCGGAATTTTCATATAACTCATATGATCTTTGAATATTTTTTTTTATTTTTACTTCCCCTTCATTGGCCACGGTAGATTCCTTTTTCTTATGCAGGACGTACAATGTTGTTGTGAAACTATTGCTACAAGGCCATTTCCTCTTTAGGTCATTGTGCTTAGGTTGAAGCCTTCTTTCTCATTTTCTCGGCTAGTCCTTCACTGTAGTACTTAGGGAGGATCCTCTGACTATTGTAAAGATGCGATCTTATTATATCGTATTCTCGAT
Source organism: Nicotiana glauca (assembly GCA_026770625.1). Classification (NCBI taxonomy): domain Eukaryota; kingdom Viridiplantae; phylum Streptophyta; class Magnoliopsida; order Solanales; family Solanaceae; genus Nicotiana; species Nicotiana glauca. Next base: position 199,192 of record MU711080.1, on the reverse strand, counting down.
AGAATTTTTGATGTTCGTGCTCACTTGTAATTATCCTTAGTTACTTACCTCCACACTCATCTGCTCGTACGGCTGCTTATGAACTGAAGTTTTGACTGTCTTCCCAGTGGAACTGTCTTTTATTTCTGTAACACTCATACAATACCTTTAACTATCCCAACTCCTATTTGAATATTTCTCAAGTATTACAATGTCATAACTATGGGGCAAAATTCATTATATTGGGTTTTACTATCTTTATCTTGCATGACCTACTGTCTTGTTTGTATCCTCTTGAGTAGCCATAACTATGTTCTTCCTGAACCAACTACTAACTATTTGTTGGCCCATTCTCATGTCAATATTCCGCGAAATCTTTCTTGGGTTATTTCCCTGGTCTTAACTTACGTCTCGCACTGGCTCCTTAATTATCAATAATATCTCGGGCAGGAACCCTTACTTCTTCTCCTTGATGTCGTGTTTGCATAATGTTCTAGAGTCGTAGCATATCTGTAGCATTTGGATAAGTTCAATCTCATCCCTTTCTCATTTTTATCGCATTCTTCCTTTATCATTCCATATTCCCCCTTTAGGGGAGTACTAAGAGTTGGAGCTACGACGACATGCCTATAGATGTTTCACCTTTTCATCTTCGGCGTCCCTTTACATCATCGATGGCCCTTACTCGCCTTGCGGTAATCCTTATGTACTAAGTATTTCCTTATTCACAATGGTGACACTTAGTGTAACTGGCACATACATTCCCTTAAGCTTAACTTTGCTCCCCTTACTTACTTTAGGGAAATGTTTTCCTGAATGACCAATCTTTGAATTTCCCATGAATCTTCTTTCATTGTCCATTCTATTATTGCCGGAATGTGATCTCAAATTCTTATGATCCCGACCGTTATCAAATTACTCAGTCCCTAATTCATGTTTAGTTTATCTTGTTCACCTGCCCATACTGATTTCTATTATTCTGGGGTTTAATTCTCTCTTCTGGTAATCACGTTAGAGTCACGAACTTATTCCCCGAATTGAGGATGTGACTGTATGGCCTATACAATTTTGTTTTCTTAAGGCCCATCACCTTTTGTCTCTTTCTTCATTTAACTATAGGTTCCATAACACTCTACCATTCTCGTCCATGTATCATACCTTATTCATAATACTTCTTTATCTCTCTTCTCATTACTCTGCTAATATTTCTGACTATCCTTTTCTTGTGAAAACTTCAGCAAGACATTCTTTTGCTTTTTCTTCCCCTTAATTCATTCGTCAGCTTTTCAGGTTGCTCAACTTCCTTGCTCTACTAGGGACAAGAATCACACTAAGGTAATATTTATCCCTTCCAGGCTTTCAGTGCCTAACTTCTGATTTTTTTTTATCATGCTAGTATTCATATCTAATTGTAATATTTAAGAGTGCACCATCTAGGTGTCTCAAAAGAAGATCTATTAGCACATCCATAATACCCTTCGAAAATGTCAACTAACACAAACAATCCATTCACCATTTTGGGTTACTCTAACCTCAGTCGGATCCTAATGTTCCGTTGTTTTCTTAAACTACACCTATTGGCCCCCATATGGCATAACTAAGATGGGTACGACCAATTTTGCATATCTCTTTTACTGTTGAGGGTAACTCTTAATGCTTATATTTTTCTGCTGGAATTGTACTATCGATAATCTTCATTAACTGGGCGCCACGTACTCTTCTTCACCATGCTTCTTTTACTTCTTAAAAGCATTATCCTTTACTATAAAGGTGTATAAATATTCTTGCATTAAGGTCCCTTATCAAGATGCTTATACCTTTCAGTACACCTATGATTTGCTAAAGACCTCACATTTACTTATCATAAGCATGATGCAAAGTCGAGTTCCTCTGACTCAACTCTTTCATAACCATGCCTTTTACCAACTGTCTTTCTAGGTATAGGTATCATCTTATTACGAATAAAATAGAAATTAGGAATTTGAATTCTTACAACTAAGCTCTACCACATGAGCTAGAGTAAGGAGAAAGAGTGACAGTTCTAAATGCCCTGTATCCTCCTGCTTATAAGTGTAGTGCATGACACACCCATAAATAAGAATCTACTAGACACGGCTTATAGACTACCTAGGACAGAACGACTCTAATACCACTTTTGTCACGACCCAATGGGTCGCGACGGCACCCGGTACCTTACTTAACTGAGTACCAACGTAACGTATCTTTCTTATTACATCATCATATACACGTAATATACGGGCCTAATAGGCCAACATAATTATTTATAAATTCAAAACATAGGCCGAGAAGGCCGTACAATCTTTCACGTATACGACATATATCTACAAGCCTCTAAGAGTACATAAATATCATAAAGATCAGGATAGAGTTCCGCCATACCAAACAATACATGTCTAAATTATACTAACCAAACGAGCAACTCCGAAGTAAATGGAACGCACTAACATCTTTCGTTGAGCTGATAACCTACTTGGAGGGCTCTCGACCTGTCTATCGAGACCTGCGGGCATGAAACACAGCGTCCCCAGGCAAAAGGGACGTCAATACGAATAATGTACCGAGTATGTAAGGCACATAAATAAAGAAATACATAAGAGACATGGAAGAAATATAAAGTACATGACTCGACCTGTAAGTCTGAATAACTTTTAAATCATGAAATAATTATAGTATCATGCATATGCGTATGAATTTCATGCCGTGCATAGGTACATGTTCGTAACATCATCAGCCTCTGAGGACATCCCATCATATCATTTTATCCACTGTGGGCAAAATCATCAGCGTATACCAGCTAATCAGGTGGTGGTGTATATATAATTACATAACCTTTCTCATATCCCATATACATATATATACATACATATATACGTGTATATAACGTCATCTGGCCACGGGTCAATGTACATGAATGCAATGCATGAAAAGTACGTTAATAAAATCTTACGGAATGTCATAAGACCATTTTGCCTTTGAGTAATATCATAAAGTAAACTCTTTTCAACTTTCGTATTTTTCTGAGACCCATGAACATATGATAAAATATTATGACACATAGAAATTCAAGAACATAGATATTTCTAATACTTCTATGAATCGAGTCAGTTATGAAATTTATGCATTTGCACATTTCGTTCATATCGTATGGATCATGTCAAAAAAAAAAAGGGATAGCCTTAACATACATGTTTCTCGAATTCTTTGAACGAATCTACTTATGCATTATATGCATGAAATTATACTTGGATTTCCTTGAAATTGGGATGAACTTGCGTTCTGCTTCTAAGGTTTTATGTACCAAAGAATGGATTTCGGATAAAATTTGATCCAACGTTTTTTTGGAGTTGCCTCAAGCTTCTGTTTCAAAGTGCTTGGTTCCAGCCAAAGGCACTAAAAATGATTTGGTTTCCGAAGTTCTTATCCTAACTAGGTAAGAGTTAAAATCAAGTCTTACTTAGTTAGGTCTTTAGTGGCCACATGGCAATGACTAAGATAAGAGTCATTTTCTTGACATGATGGCTTTGTGCCACGTGATTGAGGGATAATTATTATGTTTTTATCCACTTATTAGTTAATCGGGTAATGTCCCGTTATTCGATAATTAATCAATTATTCATATAATTTAAAAATTATCCCAAATTACTTAAAATTTTATTTATTTTTAAAAATACTTCATGTATACTTTGTATATTATACTACCGTGGTCATATGGTACCTTGCATGATACTAGTTCATAATTATCGGGTATTATCACTCGACCCGTATTTTATTCCAAATTGACCACTTTCAACGAAACTCGTTTTCTTTAATCCGTGTACCCTCTTATTCTTCATAACACTTATTTATTGCTTTCTATAAATAGCATAAGCACGTTAACGTCAAGATGATCTCATCCCCGAGTCTTACATCGGTTAACCAAAAACAAAATTTTAACGTACAATACTTCAGGGTGCAACATCTTCGTAACTTAATAATGCAAAATACGATATCACCGTAATGTAATATTATTGGGTGCAATACTGTCGTAACTTAATACTACAAAACGTAACATCACCGTAATGTAATAATGCAGGACGTGATATCTCACTTCCGGGCTCTCATTAATTTATTTATGGCGTATTTTCATGTAATAAAATATGGGGTGTAACAGATACTCTATAAATTCATTTCTGTTATCCTAAATCAAGTTAGTTGAGTTAACTTCGCAATATCGATCCACATTCGGTACCGAATGCAACAACTGAACAACTGCACCAAAATCAGCTCCTTTAATTTTTGTAGACTATCCTAAATTGGCAAATGCGCCCGCCTCCAAGTTCTCTTCCTTTGGGATATGAATAATCAACCATTCCCTAAATTGGGAAAGAAGAACTTTTACCTTATTCAAGTATTGTTGCATTCGATCCTCTTTGGCGTCAAAGATTATGTATACCTGGTTTATTACTAGCTGGGAATCGCATTTTACTTCAATAACCTCGGAGCCTAATCTTCGGGCTAATTCAAGTCCTGCAATTAAAGCCTCATGCTCGACTTCATTGTTAGTCAAAGGTACAGTTCTAAAGTCCTGTCTCAGGGTCTCTCCCAAAGGAGTTATTAACACTATGTCGGGACCTTATCCTTTTACATTGGAGGCCCCATCAATAAACAAGGTCCATACACCGAAAATATTTTCCAATAATAAAACTGCTTCCTTAGCAGCTAAAGGCATCATACCGGACTAAAATCAACCACAAAGTTGGTCAAAACTTGTGACTTGATTGCAGTCCTGGGTTTATATTCAATGTCGAATTTACTAACTTCGACTGCTATTTAGCCAATCAACCCAATAATTCAGGCTTATGAAGGATGTTCCTTAAGGAAAAAGTCGTCACAACGGCTATGGGTGACATTGAAAATAAGGTCTAATATTTTGAGAGGCAACTATGAGAGATAGGGTCAACTTTTCGCGGTGCGGATAATCTGTTTGCACTCCCGATAAACTTTACTAACATAATAAACAGGAAATAGCATATCTTCCTCTTCTCGAATTAGAACTTCAATCACCGCAACTCCAAAATTGCCAAGTAAATTAACAACTACTCTCATTCCTTCAGTTTTGACGAGACAAGTACCTCTTTAGGTCTTTCAATGCCTTCTAGCATTCGGAGTCCACAAAAAATCATTCTTATTTTTCAAGAGTGAAAAGAAATGGTGGTACTTTTCCGAAGACCTCGAAATGAACCTACTAAGTGCCACCAACTGGCCAGAAAACCTCTAAACTTCCGTTACACTTGCTAATTGGCTAGGGATATCTTCTATAGCCTTAATCTTGTTGGGATTGACTTCAATTCATCGTTGTGAAACCAGAAAGCCAAGAAACTTCCCGGAACTATCCCCAAAAGCCACTTTTCAAGATTGAGATTCATATTGTATTTCTTCAAAATATCTAATTTATCTTGTCGATGAGCCAAATGATCTCCTGAATTAAGAGAATTAACTAACATATCATCAATGTAAACCTCCATAGTTTTACCATTTGTTGTTCAAACATCTTATTAACAAGCCTTTGGCAAGTGGCTCCGGCATTCTTAAGCCCAAAAGGCATCACATTATAGCAGTATGTGCCAAAATTTGTGGTATATGATATTTTTTCTTGATCTTTTGGGTTCATCCTAATTTGATTATACACGGAATATGCATCAAGAAATTGCATACTCATCCTGGCTGTAGCATCAATCATTTGGTCAATGTTCAGCAATGAAAAAGAGTCCTTAAGGCAATGCCTTATTCAAATATTTATAATCCGCACACATTAGCTAACCAATCAGGATAATATACTCTCGAATTGAACCAATATTCAGTAATTGGGTTACTTATTCTTTAACAAACCTGTTTCTGACCTCTACTATTGATCGTTTCTTCTGCCTTATCATAGGGAAGTTAGGGTCCAAACTTAGCTTGTGGACAGTCATTTCCAACATAATACCTGCCACATCATAATGATACCATGAAAAACAATTGACGTTAGCTTTAAGAAAGTCAATAATTTTAAGTCTTAGTTTGGGACTCAACCCCGTTCCCAAGTGGAACGTCCTTTCTAAGAACTCCGTGAACAAGGCCACTAGTTTGAGCTCATCTGCGGTCGATTTGGTCGCATCTATTTCCTCCGATACCTGAAAAGACCTTGGTACCAGATAGAAATCTGATGACTCCTCTCCTTCATTATCTTCAATCGGAATGGATGAGGGCACCGGTTCCTATAGTTGTTAATTTCTTGTTCCTTTTTACTTGCTACTGGACATGGTAAATATATTTATTTCTCTTGCAACTAGTAGATCTCCTCTAATCTATTTGACCCCTTCCAGTGTGGGGAACTTCAGAGGCTGATGGTAAGTCTATGGAACAACCTTCATTTCATGAATCCATGGCCTTCCAAGGATCATGTTGTATCCCATGTCTCCATCTACCACTTCAAACAGAGTGGTCTTCATTACGTCTTCAGTATGCATGGGCAGCAAAATCTCTCCTTAGATCGTTACACTTGTAAGGTTGAACCCAACCAGAAACTTTGTTTCCAGAGCTATGTTTCCGATTAACTTTGCTTGTTCCAAAACTATCAATTGAATGATATTGGCTGAACTACCTGGATCCACCAATACACATTTAATTTTAAAATCTAAGACATTAAGCGATATTGTCAAAGCATCATTGTGTGGTAAAAGGAGGTCATCAGCATCTTCTTCCATAAATATGATTTCATCATCTTCTAATATTTCACGGATCCTCTTGTCGTGAGTTACAGATATCTTTGTCTTCTTTGCTACTAAAAGTGTAACTCCATTTATTTCATCTCCACCAAAGATCATGTTTCTCGGTAGGCGGGGTGACCCTACAGCCTGTTTCGATAGCTTCGCAACATCTAGATTTTTCCATAATTGTTCTTGGCCCGATCAGTCACAAATTCTCTAAGGTAACCATTATTCAATAGCATTGCAACATCTTTAGAAAGGTGTCGGCAGCTCCCAGTTCTATGACCATATAAGGCCCCGTGAAACCTTATACTCAAAACTCGAAAGCTCGTAGTGCCAAATTAGGAATGTGTGTTATGAAAACTCAAAAATCACAAGCTCACCACGGTTCAGACCCTGTGCACTGATCTATGCATTAAAAGGTTAAGGAATAATGTTTTCCAAAAAAGTGCATTTCTACAGTCCACTATGTGATCGCAGAATAGCTATGCGGACTGCATAGTCGCCACAGAGTCAGGCAGTGTGATGGTTAATTTGAGCTCAACTATGCGGACAATTATGCTATGATATAATCACTATGCGGGTCGCATAGTCATCACATAGTCCCCTTAGAATTTCGTAAGGGGCAGTTCTGTGGTGCATTATGCGACCGCAGAACAGGTATATGAACCGAATTTCTATCGCATATCCAGACAGTGTGTTCAGGTTTTGGGACCATTTTTGCTGTCCATTTTGTGGGACGCATGTCAGGTATGCGATCGCAGATTGTGTTGGGGGTCCTATTTTCAAACTTTTAAAACTCGGACCATCCCATTAAAAACACCCATTAGACCTCTTTTATGTGATTTTTACTGCAAATAGAGTGAGAGAATGAGCTCTAGAGGGAGAAACTAATCTCTCAATCCTTGCCATTTTGAAGACTCTCAAGCAAAAATGTTAGGCTTCCACCCCAAGTGGTAAGAAACTTGAGCCCTAATCTCAGGTTTCGAAATTCACACTAGAATGAGTACTTAGCTTAGGGGTTCATGGGTATAAGAATGGATTTCTTACATGCATATAAGATCATAGAGTATTGGGAGGTTGTGTGCTAAAAATAAAGCAATTGGGGGATAAAATGATAGAAATCTCTCACAAAAGGTCCTAAGATCACAATGCACCCTTAGTGCTTGATAATATGCTCAAACGAGCTAGAATATTAATCTTGTCTCTTATTCTTGGTTCGATTTGTAATTCTTATACAATAGATTAAAGTGCTAAGAGTCCCAGAATTTCGTAAGAATTAAGAAAAGCTTTATTGAGGTATGTATGGTTAAAACCCAGTCTTTTAGAAATTGAGCTCCATTGGTGCTTGTGTAAATGCAGCAAGACTAAAGTTTGGGTTCTTGTATTGATTGTTACTTTATATGAATTGTTGTTGTAACCTTATATGCGTGAAAGATGTATCTCAACATGATCAATGTGCTATCTTGATAACTTGAAAGGAGCAAAGAATATGAATCATGTATTGAAATGCTTTAACCTTAAATTTAGATTAAAGTTGCATATGTTGTGCCATCTATGTGAAGTCTCATCTAAGCTTGCAATTTGAATCACTCTTATGTGAATCTATTCTTCCTAAATTACAAATCTAACATTGAAATTGGGGATGATGAGAGATTTGGCCTAGTTCCAAATATATGACGTGAAATCTGTGGCCCCAAGTGCCTATAAAATGATTTATGGAAAATAGAGATTTAAATGAGATGATTGATGGAAAAGGAAAACGCCTTGGTAAGGTGGCCTAGCCGATCAGGCCGAGATCGGATGCCATGCTACGCACGTGGTGGTAATGTATTTGTGATTGAAGTGAATGTCTCAAATGAGGCAACCTAGCCGATCGGGTCAAGATCGGACTCCGCTCAAGATAGCGGTGCTAATCTGAACAATGATGAACAGTATGAAATGCCCCAAAATGAAAGCTATGGAAACACGAAGTGAAAATTATATGATTATTTTATTTGATAGTGTTGTGATCATTTAAAGCTTCCTTTGAGTTACACTTGTGATTGCCTTATCCTTGTATGAAAGTTCTTTCTAACTAGATGGTGTTTAGTTATACATACTAGTACTATTCCATGGTGCTAATGTCCCTTTTGCCGGGGGTGCTATATTTTTAAATGAATGTAGGTGGCTCCATAGCGGACAGTACTGATTGTGCGTAGCAGAGTGTTCTCCTTTCGAAGTCTTGGTGAGCCCCCGTTCTCCTTCAAGGGGTTATGTTGTATATATTTGTTGTAGACTTCAACTTTTGATGTATAGTCGGGGCCTTATTGCCGGCATTGTCATAACTTGTCTTTTGTATTCATTGAGGCTCCGTAGACGTTTGTGTGGGTTACGTATGGGTGTTAGATGGGTCTATGAACTATGTATTAACTCTGAACTCTTGTTTTCTCTAAATTGTAACTATATGGAAATCTTGGAACCTAACTACAGTTTAGGGTTATGGTATAAGATAAACAATCAATGTTGCATGTACAACCTCTCCCATTGTCTAATTAAACAAAAACCGGATTCCTTGATCACATTGAGTTGGGTAGAAAGTGTTTGATAAGGCTTGCTCAGTCGAGTTCACTCGATCGAGTGTCGGTCGCGCCTCCCGAGGTTGGGGCGTGATAGACCATGCATTCCATGGAATTCACACCACATATTAAGATCCCTTTGACTAGGATCCGATCAAATTGGCTTCAGAAATCTTGCCTACTTAATGTTCCTCATAGCCGAAACCTACTCTACTAAACTATTGTTGAATTCGTAGTCGAATAACCGAGGGTATGCTGAATCTAGGAACCCTGATGGTTCCTTCTCTTGTAAAGTTCTATTATTCCGACCACGATCCGTCCTTCTATCGGATGCAAACCTGTCCGATGACTAAAATCCTTCACTCCCACGCCCATCAACTTTTTCGTAAGGTTGAACTTGGCTCCTGCAAGATCTCCAATCCGAGTTGAAATAATTTTAAATTTTTCCTGATTCTGGTCATGATCGCGACCCTTTGCTGACATCGAAGAGCTCAGTTGATCATCTTCGATTCTCATCTTTGATTCATAATGATTATGGACATTTGCCCATGTGGTTATCTGAAATTCCAACAAACTTTCCTTCAACTTCCTGGAGGAAATGGAGCTCAGTGGATTTAGACCTTTGGTGAATGCTTCATCCACCCACTCATCTTGTACTAAAGGCAATAGCATCCTCTCCTTTTGAAACTGGATCACAAACTCTCGCAACAGTTCAGTCTCTCCTTGAGAGATTCTGAATATGTTTGCTTTCCTAGTCTTGCCCCAACATGAGCTTTAATGAAAGAATCTACGAGCATTTCAAAAGAACCAATGGAATGTTCAGACAAAAGAGAATACCAAGTTAAAGCACCCTTCATTAGGGTTTTGCCAAATTTCTTCAACAAAATAGATTTGATCTCGTGTTGGGCCATGTCATTTACCTTTACTGTCGTACTGTAAGTTGTGATATGCTCTTATGGATCCAAAGTCCCATTATACTTTGTAATATTGGGCATATTGAATCTTTTCGATATCAGTTCGGGAGTCGCACTTGGTTTGAACGACAACTATGTATACTTCTTTGAATCTGGTCCCTTCAACACCGGTGGTTCTCCCGGAAACTAATCCATCCAAGCATGAAATTCTTTAGATTTTTGATCCATTTGTTCATTCATTTCCTCATGAATATCATGAGCTTAGTCTTGAAAGGGTCATTAACGTTATTGTCGTTCCTGGATCCACTACTTGCACCACATGCTTCATTTTTATTAAAACTAAACTCCTCTCTTAGGACGATGTTACCGATTATTGGCGTTGTTTGATTTGCAGGCAAGCTCGGAGGAACTCGAATTCCACCATTGAAATTTTTAGAAGCAACCGAAAGCGTCTGCTTCAACTCTATCATTACCCGATCTTGTCTTAAGAGATACTTCATGATTTTCTTTTATTTCTCCCTCAAAATTTTGACCGTTTCAACAACATGTTCAACATCCGCATCTTCAGGAATTGGACTTCTCACATGCCGAGGATTTTGTTCTTCGCGAACAGGCGTTGTTTCATCTCCTTCGTTGTGAGTCTCACTCGTTGAATCATCATGCTGGAACACATCCTTGCGCTCGTTGTGTGTTCCGACATTGTAAGAATTGGTCATATCATTAGCTGGCATATCTGATTTTTCTTTTACTAGAGAAAAGAATCAAACTGTGTTACTAATAGATGAATGGATCAATGAAATTACACAATGGTCTATGCCCCACGGTGGGCGCCAACTGTTTACCCGTAAACGGTACAGTTGAATTTGTAACTTGGTTTATAGACACGTGAATTAGTTTGATCCAAGAATACAAAATAAGTAAAGACAAAAATAAGTTTTTTTAAAATAACTTAAAGAAAATACAAGCCTGGTTGTGAACTTAGCTTCTTCGGATGCAGTAATAAGAGCAATATAGTCAGACCTCTCTATAACAACATCGTTATACAACAGTCATTCACTATAAAACCCAAGTTTATATGGAACCAATTTTTATACTATGTTATAATGTATATTCTCTATAACAACACTTTCCTTTAACAGCCAAAAAAACTTGGAACAAACGAGGATGTTATTGAGATGATTCACTATATTAAGAACAAAAGAGAGAAAATAGTTTTGTAGAATAAGAGAAGATTTTAGCTTTTGTGTAGAGATGATTTTTCATGTTCAACAATGGATACAAATTTTCTTATTTATAGCTCTATTCAGGGAGACAAGATCCTCAAATCAAGCTCTTCTTTAATGTAAATAAAACTCTCCTTCATAGATGCATAATGATGGAGCATTAATACAATGATTTTTTATAACGGCTGCTCATTTAATGCTGTTTTTTCTAACCGATGTCTTCCTTTCAAACTTCATTCTCGGTTCCAATGCCTTTGGAACTTATTTAGCACCGGTCACATATTTGTATGTAGTGCTAACTATTTGCTTACTCATATCTTACTTGTCTTTAATTACACGTGTCAACTCGCCGTTCATCCACTTGTCGCTAATCAATTTTACCACATACAATGCTCCTACATCTTTTATCTAAATAAATATTTAAAGTTCAATTCTTCCATCAATTTTTTATAGGAGTACTCGACTTAATTTTCTGTTAGAGCTCCGCATTTGAAATTAAGTTGTTGTCTAATAAAAATAAAATGTTTAATTCAAATAGATTAAAATACGAAATAGCCTCACATCAGCACGAAAAGACATACTATTATTTATTTCGTTTGGATACTATTAATGGCGATACAGATTGTCCCAAATTTCTCATTAACACTTCGGCCAAGGATACAGTTGTAATTTAAAGGAACGGACGGAAGTAAAGGGAATCCTTGTGACGTAGTTTAATACTCTTGAGCACTCATTGTTTGACTCGTTATTAACAAGGCACGTCGCTAGTCGACAGTGATCTATTCTAAGTAGGCGTTCGGACATAAGAATCGTAAATTCCAAAAAAAAAAAATATAGTGATATTTTTTTTCAAATGGTATTTGAAATTTAAAATTGTATTTGGACATAAATTTCAGTTTGAGTTGTTTTTAAAGTTTTGTGAGTGATTTGAATGAAAAATTTTGAAAAACAGTTTTTTAAAGTTTTTAAAATTTTCAAAAATTTCTAAAATGCATCTTCAAGTGAAAATTGAAAATTTTATAAACAAACGCTGATTTTGAAAAAAAGTAATTTTTTTTAAAAAAAATCTTCCATCAAATTTTAGGTCCAAACGGACACTAAATATTTCTCTATTTACCGTGAATGTCCGTTAATTATATTATACTTGGAGTTTGGCCGACAGGCCAACAAGTATTGTAGCCAGAAATTTTGTTAATGATATTTAAATTAAAAAAAAACTTAATTAGAAAAATATTTGCATATATTAATAACTTGAATCTTGGGAAGTTTCCAAAAGCAATAGATTATCTAGTGAGAATATGAAATGAATGATTTTGAAAAGATTTTAAAATAGAAGATTTTAAAGTGATTCCAATGAGTACTCCAATGATTGAGAGATTGCTTTCTATATATATATATAAATATATATATATATATATATATATATATATATATATAAAAGCCATTTAAGCCTCATGAAAAATGGGGGAAAGTTTCTTGGTCTTGAGTACTGGAGTACTGTTGGGATTTTAAGTATATGATATGCTTAAAATAGGGTGAATGGAAAATGTAGAGAAATGAAATTTTTAAGTAAAATTTTAAGTTTTCCCCCTTGGCAAAGGGACATTGCCCATATTGGAAGAGGAAGAGGTTTTTTATGTGTATATAAGCAATTACTCTTCTTCTAGATCTTAAAGAGTTGAGAAGAAGGCAAGCCTCGCGCAGTCGTCGTCGCTCGCTCGGCTCGGCTCCGGCTCCGGATTGATTGATTAATTTTTTGGACCAAATTTATTAATAGTAAAATATTAACAGGTGTAACTAAAAATTAAACTATCCTCTTCAATTTTCCCTCTTTATTTTCCCTCTTTACTGTTGAGTAAATAGTCATTTATGTTATGGAATTCATGATGTGGCCGTTTTGCATAAACAGTCATTCTGAAGAGTTGCACCTCTTCATATTTCAGCCCAACTTTGGCTATAAATAAAAACTATTCTGCTCAGAATTTCCATATGATTTTCTGAGTTTCTCCTCATTCTTCTGCATACTTTTAACATCAAACAAAGCAACAGTAATTGTGATTTGCTACCGAACTCTGTGTTCGCTGAAACACTGGGGTTTGAAGTACCACTACACCAGTGTGTAATTCGTTCTATCTTGGGAGGAAATATTCCACAACCTTGGGTACTAGGAGAGGATTAAATTCCTTAAGAAAACACTGTAAATTCAGTGGGCTCGGATTCAAATTATGTTTCTATTTATGTTCATTTATATTTTCCAGAATTATTTTACAAAGACAGTTTACTAAAAAGCTTAACGAATTTAATATATTTTCTGTATTTGTACTCACTATTTCTGGAGAGTAAAACCTTTGTGGTTTTGTACTCTATTGGATATTAAAATCTACGTGATTTTAACGTTTGTGTCATTCTTTTACAGAAATGACTAATGATAATGTGAACCAAGTTGTTCCAATAGTGACTGCCAATGCCTCAACGAGCCGAACAACACCGGCAACATTGGCACCGGCAGAGAAATCTGGAAAAATTTTCGGGAATTATTTCAAGCCCTAGCAGCAAAAGATGTTCTTGTATTTGACTACTCTAAGTCTCGAGAAGTTCATCAAGGAAGATGTTCCTGTGTTGTCCGATGAAACTCCAGAGACTGAACGCTTTCTCGTGATTGAGGCGTGGAAGCATTCAGATTATTATGCAAGAATTATATTCTAAGCGGGCTGGAGGATGCTTTGTATAACGTCTACAATGGCCTGGAAACGTCAAAAGAACTGTGGATTGCGCTTGAAAAGAAATACAAAACTGAAGATACCAGTTGAAAAAGTTCGTTTCTGCAAAGTTTTTGGACTACAAAATGGTAGATATCAAGTCTGTTATTACTCAAATCCAAAAATTGCAAGTGATTATTCACGATCTCCTTACTGAAGATATAAGTAGAATTAATACTAGTGTTTGGTTGTATAAATTTTATTATGTTTACTAACAGAATTCATTGAAGGTCTTGTCATCAATGAAGCATTCCAAGTAGCAGCGATGATTGAGAAGTTGCCTCCGTTGTGGAAGGACTTCAAAAATTATTTGAAACACAAACACAAGGAGATGTCCCTTGAAGATCTCATTGTTCGATTGAGAATCGAAGAGGACAATAAAGATACCGACAAGAGAGGACGTGAAAACTCAACAATAGTGGGAGCAAATATTGTTGAAGAGAACAAAAAGAGGAAGAAGGCTTCTGGACTGAAATTCAACCCAAGCAAGAAGCGGTTCAGTGGAAATTGCTACAACTGTGGAAAAGCCGGACACAAATCTACGGAGTGTCGTGCTCCGAAGAAAGACAAGAAGAAGGGGAGCAAACATTATTGAAAAGCATGATGATGTTGATGACTTGTGTCTATGATATCCGAATGCAACTTGGTGGGCAATCCTAAAAAGTGGTGGATTGATTCTGGAGCCACTCGCCATATTTTTGTTGTTAGAGAAGCTTTTGCTATTTATGCTCCTATCGGACCCAGTGAGACGCTTTCTATGGGAAATGCTGCAAAGGCCAAGATTGAAGGATGTGGGAAGATATTTCTCAAAATGACTTCCGGCAAAGTGGTGACTTTGAAAAACGTCCTTCATGTTTCCGAGATTAGGAAGAATTTAGTCTCTGCTGGACTTCTTATTAAGAATTATTTTAAATATGTATTTGTATCCGATAAGGTTGTAATAAGTAAGAACGAGATGTTTGTAAAAAAAGGTTACCTCACTGAGGGCCTTTTCAAGCTGAATATAATGGTTATTAAAAATAATAATAAAATTTCAGCTTCGTCTTACTTATTTGAGTCAAATAAATTACGACATATACGTTTGGGTCATGTCAATTATAAAACCTTGCGAAAAATGATTAATTTGGAAGTATTTCCTTAGTTTGAATGTGACAAATCAAAATGTCAAGTATGTGTGGAATCTAAGTATGTTAAACATCCTTATAAGTTAGTTGAAAGGAATTCAAATCCTTTAGACTTAATTAACAGAGATATTTGTGACATGAAATCAATACCATCTCGCATTGGAAAGAAGTATTTTATAACTTTTATTGACGATAGTACTCGATACTGCTATGTTTACTTACTTAATAGTAAAGATGAAAAAATAGACGCATTCAAGCAATACAAAAATGAAGTTGAAACGCAACATAACAAGAAAATCAAAATGATAAGAAGTGATAGGGGTGGTGAATATGAATCTCCTTTTGAACAAATATGTTTAGAATATAAAATTATTCATCAAATAGCGGCCCCTTACACGCAGAAAGAAAGAATCGTTCATTAAAAGAGATGATGAATGCATTATTGATAAGTTCTGGTTTGCCACAAAATTTATGGGGAGGGAGCTGTTCTTACGGCTAGCCAAATACTAAATCGATTACCCCATAGCAAAACATAATCCATTCCATATGAAAAATGGAAAGGAAGGAAACCCAATTTGAATTATTTTAAAGTGTGGGGGTGTTTGGAAAAAGTGCAAGTTCCTAAACCCAAAAGGGTAAAAATAGGACCGAAAACCGCTGATTGTATTTTCACAAGATATGCGACTAATAGTAAAGCATATCGATTTCTGATTCATAAACCAGAAAATCCTGACATTCATAATAATATGGTTATAGAATCAGATAATGCTGAGTTCTTTGAAAATATATATCTGTATAAAAAGGAATGTGAGTCGATTGGTGAAGGATCTAAATGACCTCGGGAAGAAACAAAAGAAAGTACACTTAATCAGGAGGATCCAAGATGTAGTAAACGTCAAAGAACGTCTACTTCATTTGGATCAGATTTTTTGACTTTCTTATTGGAAAATGAGTCTCAAAGATTTAAAGAAGTTATGTCTTCTTCGGAATTATTATTTTGGAAAGAGGCAGTCAATAGTGAAATAGAATCCATATTGAACAACCATACATGGAAATTGGTTGATCTTCCTCCTAGAAATAAACCATTGGGTTCTAAATGGATCTTTAAGAGGAAAATGAAAGATGATGGCACTATTGTCAAATTTAAGGCAAGACTTGTGGTCAAAGGGTATAGACAACGAGAAGGTCTTGACTATTTCGATACATACTCTCCAGTTACTAGAATTACGTCCATACGAACGTTAGTAGAATTAGCTGCAGTTTATGGTCTTGAAATTCATCAAATGGATGTTAAGACAACCTTCTTAAATGGGGAGTTGGAGGAAGAAATTTACATGAAAAAACCTGAAGAGTTTGTAGTTTCAGGTAAAGAAAAGAAGGTATGTAGACTTGTTAAATCCCTTTACGGACTAAAACAAGCACCCAACGGCATGCGAAATTTGACCAAACAATGTTGTCAAATGGTTTTAAAATAAATGAATGTGATAAATATGTGTACATTAAAAATGTTCCAAATTACATAGTCATTGTTTGCTTATATGTGAATGATATATTGATAATGAGTAATGACATTGCCAACATAAATGCGACTAAGCGCATACTAACTGGCAAGTTTGATATGAAAGACTTGGGAGTTGCTGATTTAATTCTGGGAATTAAGATCTATAAGACTTCTCAAGGTCTGTCATTTGTCACAATTTCATTATATTAAGACAGTACTTGAAAAATTCAAACACTTGGTCTTTAAAGTTGCAAAGACTCCAATTGATGTGAATCTTGCATTACCAAAGAACAAAGGCCAAAGCATATCACAATTGGATTATGCTCATGTGTTGGGTTGCTTAATGTACACATGAGTTTTACACGACCAAATATAACTTATTCTATAAGTAAATTGAGTCGATATACGAGCAATCCAGGTCAATCTCATTGGATGGCAATGAAACAAGTTTTGAGGTATTTAGTACATACCCAGGACTTTACTTTGCACTATAGTAAATATCTGTGGTCACTGAGGGATACTGTGATGCAAATTGAATCACCGGATCAACTGATTCCAAGTCCACAAGTGGATATGTATTCACTATTAGTAGAGGAGCGGTATCTTGAAAGTCGTCCAAACAAACTTGTATTGTCCGCTCTACAACGGAGGCTGAATTCATAGTCTTAGATAAAGCCGGTGAAGAATCCGAATGGCTCCGAAATTTCTTGGAATATATTCCATTTTGACCCAAACTATTGGCACCAATATGCATACATTGCGATAGTGAAGCGGCAATTGAAAGGGATGGGAGCATTATGTATAACGGTAAATCTCGTCATATACGACGAAGACATAAAAACATTAGGTAATTATTCTCTAGAGGAATTATCACGATTGATTATGTAAAGTCAAGTGATAATGTGCCGGATCCACTTACAAAAGGCCTAACTAGAGTGGTAGTTGAGAAATCATCAAGGGGAATGGGACTATGGTCGAGAACAAGTCATAGTGGCGGTAACTCTACCTAGAAGACTGGAGATCTCAAGATATAGGCTCAAGGAGATCAAACAAAGTCATTAATGACGGTTCAACAATGTCAACTAAACTTTTGGTCCATTCTCGTGATGAGACAATATTCAGTACCAAGGATAAAGCATTACGGTTTTTTAATAATTTCTAAATTTGATACGAGGTATATCAAATAGTGTATCTACGGGATGACACATTTAGGAATCACATATGTAAGTGTGAAGTGTTAGCCGCTTCAAGGAGAACTTTGTAAGGCCAGTTCTCTATGCACATATGAAACCAGGCGGTGTTCATGGCTGAAATAAACACAATAATGAGAACCAAGACGGTTAAGGGTCGCTTGTGTGACTTATGGTTGTCTAGGTATACACCAATATTCGACGATTCAAATATATCAAATCTACCGATTGACCGAGTATATCCGACATAAGTTCACTACGAAAAGTTCAAAGGGAAACCTATTTATCCAGATGCAATTAATCCTTGCTTGCGAATCACAGTTTTTCATGCATATTTCTGTGATATAGCCATTCCCCATTCTTGTGGGGGATTGTTGGGATTTTAAGTATATGATATGCTTAAAAAAGGGTGAATGAGAAATGGAGGGAAATAAAAAATTTAAGTGAAATTTTAAGTTTTCCCCCTTGGCAAAGGGACATTATCTCATATTGGAAGAGGAAGAGGTTTTTTATGGGTACATAAGCAATTGCTCTTCTTCTAGCTCTTAAAGAGTTGAGAAGAAGGCAAGCCTCGCGCTGTCGTTGTCGTCGCTCGCTCGGCTTCGGTTTCGGCTTCGGCTTCGGCTTCGGCTTCGGCTAAATGATCGATTGATTAATTAATTCTTTGGACCAAATTTATTTGTTAATAGTTAAATATTAATAGAAATATTATTAAATATTTATTTTAATAACATAATATTAATATTAAATCCAGTCCATTTTTCAGTTGTGTAAATGAAAATTAAACTACCCTCTTCAATTTGCCCTCTTTATTGTTGAGTAAATAGTCATTTATGTTATGGCATTTATGTTGTGGCCGTTTTGCATAAATAGCCATTCTGAAGAGTTGCACCTCTTCAGATTTAAGACCAACTTTGGCTATAAATACAAGACTCTTCTGCTCATAATTTTTATATGATTTTTTGAGTTTCTCCTCCTTCTGCATACTTTTAACATCAAATAAAGCAACAGTAAGTGTGATTTGCTACCGAACTTTATGTTCGCTGAAATACTGGGGTTTGAAGTACCACTATACTAGTGTGTAATTCGTTCTACCATGGAAGGAAATAATCCACAAAATTGGGTACTAGGAGGGGATTAAATTCCTTAAGGAAACAACGTGAATTCAGTGGGCTCGGATTAAAATTATGTTTCTATTTATCATTTCTATTTATGTTCATTTATATTTTTCAAATTTATTTTACAAATACAATTTACTAACAAATACTAAATCTTAGTGTAATTGGTGCACTTATGTGTCTTGCTAAAATTATAAGTATAATAATATACTAGTAAGATATAATCTTACTCTTATGTAGAGATATTAGAATGGGTATAACGATATATGACAAAATTACAAAGAAACCACTGATCTAAATTTATTTATCTTAATAAATGTTGTCAAGATTGTACAGATTATGCAAATACTAAAAAAAAAAATCATCACCTGAAGTTTGTTCTTCAGACATGCTATCTGTTTGAATTAGATACTGCTATATCATATTTGTTTAGACTACAGTCACATATTGATACATAAAAAATCATGTAAAGATACTTCATGAAGCAAGTATTTGGCTGAGATCGAGGATTTAATAAATCTAAAAAATATGTGATCCTCTAAAAATGCAGATTCTGACAATATTACATAAAG
>MU711080.1:141392-178963 GCA_026770625.1 Nicotiana glauca | reverse complement strand
TAATCTACCGATTGACCGAGTATATCCGACATAAGTTCACTACGAAAAGTTCAAAGGGAAACCTATTTATCCAGATGCAATTAATCCTTGCTTGCGAATCACAGTTTTTCATGCATATTTCTGTGATATAGCCATTCCCCATTCTTGTGGGGGATTGTTGGGATTTTAAGTATATGATATGCTTAAAAAAGGGTGAATGAGAAATGGAGGGAAATAAAAAATTTAAGTGAAATTTTAAGTTTTCCCCCTTGGCAAAGGGACATTATCTCATATTGGAAGAGGAAGAGGTTTTTTATGGGTACATAAGCAATTGCTCTTCTTCTAGCTCTTAAAGAGTTGAGAAGAAGGCAAGCCTCGCGCTGTCGTTGTCGTCGCTCGCTCGGCTTCGGTTTCGGCTTCGGCTTCGGCTTCGGCTTCGGCTAAATGATCGATTGATTAATTAATTCTTTGGACCAAATTTATTTGTTAATAGTTAAATATTAATAGAAATATTATTAAATATTTATTTTAATAACATAATATTAATATTAAATCCAGTCCATTTTTCAGTTGTGTAAATGAAAATTAAACTACCCTCTTCAATTTGCCCTCTTTATTGTTGAGTAAATAGTCATTTATGTTATGGCATTTATGTTGTGGCCGTTTTGCATAAATAGCCATTCTGAAGAGTTGCACCTCTTCAGATTTAAGACCAACTTTGGCTATAAATACAAGACTCTTCTGCTCATAATTTTTATATGATTTTTTGAGTTTCTCCTCCTTCTGCATACTTTTAACATCAAATAAAGCAACAGTAAGTGTGATTTGCTACCGAACTTTATGTTCGCTGAAATACTGGGGTTTGAAGTACCACTATACTAGTGTGTAATTCGTTCTACCATGGAAGGAAATAATCCACAAAATTGGGTACTAGGAGGGGATTAAATTCCTTAAGGAAACAACGTGAATTCAGTGGGCTCGGATTAAAATTATGTTTCTATTTATCATTTCTATTTATGTTCATTTATATTTTTCAAATTTATTTTACAAATACAATTTACTAACAAATACTAAATCTTAGTGTAATTGGTGCACTTATGTGTCTTGCTAAAATTATAAGTATAATAATATACTAGTAAGATATAATCTTACTCTTATGTAGAGATATTAGAATGGGTATAACGATATATGACAAAATTACAAAGAAACCACTGATCTAAATTTATTTATCTTAATAAATGTTGTCAAGATTGTACAGATTATGCAAATACTAAAAAAAAAAATCATCACCTGAAGTTTGTTCTTCAGACATGCTATCTGTTTGAATTAGATACTGCTATATCATATTTGTTTAGACTACAGTCACATATTGATACATAAAAAATCATGTAAAGATACTTCATGAAGCAAGTATTTGGCTGAGATCGAGGATTTAATAAATCTAAAAAATATGTGATCCTCTAAAAATGCAGATTCTGACAATATTACATAAAGATAATATTGAAACTCAATCAAAAGTATGATAATACAGATGTTAAACTCGTTTGTTCAAAATGACTATTTGAAAACTCTCTTCACCAAGACACCACCGGCCTCTATCATTAAGAAGTTAGTATACAAGATTAAAATGCATTACCTCAGTGGTATTAAACAACATCTTCATCACGGGAGTATAATACGTGTTGTAATTTTTTTTTCCTTAACCAAAATTTTATCCCTATAGGCTTTCCTCATAAGGTTATTAATAAGGAAACTTGTAATGAATATAACCATATATATTTACGAAAAAAATCTCACGAAATTTTCCTAATAAGATTTTAATAGACACACCCTATATTTATTGAGATTCAAGATGGAGCATTATAAATTTAATATTTATAGTGAATATCCATTGATTATATAACTTGGAGAATCAGCTTTGGCTAATGTGACTAGGAAACAACATAGATTATTACTAATTTAGTTAGAATCTAACTAGTTATTTCGTGATCAAGATTTTTTTTCTATAAATAGACGGATTCTCTTATACTATCTAATTACATGGCACATCATACTTATGTGACGCTCTTTATTATTTGACAAGTGAACTTGTGCGTCCCATTTGTTTATTTTAAAAATAAGTTATAAAAGGCAGTTTGAAATTCATACTTTTCCATGAGTAGAGTTGCAACTTGTAAAGGGTCTGATAGCTAGTCTATTTATTGAAAAGTATAAAACTTTAAACTGCCTTTTATAGCTTATTTATTTATGTCACGACCCTGATTTTCCACATTCGGGAATCGTGATGGCGCCTACTAATGGGAGCTAGGCAAGCCAAGTTTAAGTACTTCTTTATTAATAACATAATTCATTTTAGCAATTATCGCCAATAATAGAAAAGCAACAGTATTAATTAAGTAAGTTAAAGTCTTAAAGTAAAGAAAACTGAATAGAAACGTGGAAAATTCAACATACGCCTCTACCCAAGACTGGTGTCACAACACTCACGAACTACTAAGAGTACTAAATACAATGTCTGAAAGAAATATAACTGTTTGTCTCGAGTACAAGGAGATAACAGACTAAAATAAAGGATAGAGGAGATGTCGGGCCTGCGGACGCCTGCAAGGCTACCTCGATATCTCGCTGGACTGAAGGCTGGCTCCCGTGCCACTGTTGCTGCTGTCCAAAACCTGGATCTGTGCAAAAGAGCACAGAGTATAGTATCAGCACAACCGACCCCATGTACTGGTAAGTGTCTAGCCTAACCCCGGCGAAGTAGTAACGATGCTAGACCGAACTACCACATAAACCTGTGCAATTTTATATATATATATAGCGGAATCGAAATACAAAGACAGATAAACAGTATGGGAGGAGGAGCATGCTATGGGAAAATAACAATCTCCAAATAAGAGTCATCCAGTAACGAAGGAAATAACACAACTCAATCATAAGTAATGAAAATAGAAATCAACAAGTGCACGGCATCACCCTTCGTGCTTTTACTCTTATACTCACCAAGCAATAACATGTGCACGGCATCACCTTTCGTGCTTTTACTCTCGTTTCTCACATATAATCAATAGAATCGGCACGGAATGGTACATCGTACGGCACTGCATCACCCTTCGTGCTTTAACACTCTTTCCTCATAATAAGCAAATAATGCACGACACGACATCACCCTTCGTACCTTACACTCTTTCCTTACAATAACAAACAATGCACGGCATCACCCTTCGTGTTTTAACATTCTTCCTTACCCAAACAACAATCACAAACAAGGGCAAGAAAATTAACAAATTTATCATAGAAATTCCGGCAAGGGAACACAATTAAACAATTAATCCAGCAAACGGCATAACCTCAACAATCTCAACATCCCGGCAAGGGAGCACTTTAACAACTCATTCTCTTCTTTCACTTTCATTTCATATCTCACTTTACCACTTGAGCCAATGCTCCAAAGGGTTCAATTATTTCGTATACTTTCAAAAACCTTTCTCAACAATTAAGAATCATCACCAACAATTAAAAACCATTACCAAGACATTAGAATATAGCGAATTCAAAATATTCACAATTTAAAGAACGACGGTCATGCTAGACACCAACGTGTATATACTCGCCACCATGCCTACACATCGTACTCGACAAATACCACATAGTAATTAAGACTCAACTCTTAATCCCTCACGCTAGGGTTAAACCAAATACTTACCTCGATGCTTTGAATTGAACTCAAGCCTCAACTATAGCTTTACCCCGTGATTCCACCTCCAAACCGCTCGAATCTAGTCACAAGTTACTTAATTACATTAATAAACACTAAATGAATCAACCCCAATGCTTGAAAATGAGCGAAAATGCCCCCGGGCCCACGTGGTCAAAACCCGAGGTTCGAACCAAAATCCGGTTACCCATTCCCCTAGAACCCAAATATATAATTTGTTTTGAGATCGGACCTCAAATTGATGTCCAAATCCCCAATTTTAGAAAAAAAAAACTAGGTTATACCCAAAATCCCCAATTTCTCCCATGAAAATCTTTGATTTTAAGTTGAAAACATGTTAAATGACGTTAATGATTGAAAGAAATGAGTAAAAACGAAGAAAACTTGTTCTTGAAAAATCGCCCAAAGAAGTTTGTGTTTTGAAAGAATGTTAAAAATGGTTCAAAATTCGACTAAGTGTAAAATATGCAGGCCTCAGATGTGGGATTTGCGAACTGGGGTTCGCAATTGCGAACCCCGACCTGATATGGGAAATGCGAGATAGGGTTCGCATTTGCAAACCCATTTGAAAACCCCAGACTTCGCATTTGCGAGCAAAAACGTCGCATTTGCGACTGGCTCACTTTTGCATTTGCGAACCAAATGGTCGCATTTGCGACCGAGCTACAGGACTTCCCTTCCTCGCATTTGCGAGGCCTGCTTCGCAAATGCAAAAATTGCAGAACTGAAGATACCGGATTTTCTCTAAGTTCAAAATGCACTCTAACACCTATCCAAAACTCACCCGAGCCCTCGGGGCTCCAAACCAAACATATACACAACCTCAAAACTATCCTACGGACTTATCCGTGCGATCGAATCGCCAAAATAACATCATATACATAGAATTAAGTCTCAAAATCCATGATTCCTTCCAAAGTTTCATAAAACATCAATTTTCTATTTTAAGTCCGAAACACGTCAAATGACGTTCATTTTCAACCAAACTTTACAGAAAGTGGTTAAATCATATATAAGACTTGTACCGAGGCCGATACAATAGTCTTCTAATCAAATTTCATTTCTAATTTCCTTAATTATTTCTAGAAAACAATTTCACACAAAAATTCATTTCTCGGGCTTGGGACCTCGGAATTCGATTCCGAGCATACGCCCAAGTCCCATATTTTCCTACGGAATCTATGGGACCGTCAAATCACAGGTCCGGGTTTGTTTACCCAAAATATTGACCGAAGTCAAATTTATTTATTTTAATATCAAAATTTAGCATTTTTCTCATAGAATTCATATTTAAGCTTTTCGGGTACGCGCCTGGACTGTGCACGCAAATTAAGGCAACCCTAAATGAGGTTTTCAAGGCCTCGGAAGTACAGAATGGGTAAGAAAGTGGGTGATAACCCTTTGGTTCGTCACATTCTCCACCTCTAAAATAATCGTTTGTCCTCGAACAGACAAAAGAAAGAAGTACTTGAGTCGGAAAAAATATGAGGATAACGACTCCGCATATCAGACTCAGACTCCCAAGTCGATGCATCAGGAGGCTGACCTCTCCACTGAACACGAACAGAAGGAAAACTCTTGGATCTCAACTGACGAACCTGCCGGTCCAAAATAGCTACCAGCTCCTCCTCGTAAGACAAATCCTTGTCCAACTGGACAGTGCTGAAATCTAACACGTGGGCTGGATTGCCGTGATACCTCCGAAGCATAGATACATGAAAAACTGGATGCACGGCTGATAAGCTAGGCGGCAATGCAAGTCTATAATCCACCTTTCCCACTCGATCAAGAATCTCAAACGGACCAATTAACCTAGGGCTAAGCTTTCCCTTCTTACCATATCTCATCACGCCCTTCATAGGCGACACTCGGAGCAATACCCACTCACCAACCATAAATGCCACATCTCGAACCTTGCAGTCTGTATAACTCTTTTGCCTAGACTGAGCTGAACGAAGCCTATCCTGAATGATCTTGACCTTGTCTAAGGCCTCCTAAACCAAATCTGTACCCAACAACCGATCCTCTCCCGGCTCAAACCATCCAATCGGAGACCGACACCGCCTACCATATAAAGCCTCATAAGGAGCCATCTGGATGCTCGGCTAGTAGCTGTTGTTGTAGGCAAACTCCGCTAAATGCAAGAACTAATCCCACGAACCTCCAAAGTCAATAACACAAGCTTGAAGCATATCATCTAGAATCTGAATAGTCCGCTCGGACTGACCGTCCATCTGGGTGTGAAATGTTGTGCTCAAATCAACCCATGTGCCCAACTTCTGCTGCACCGCTCCCCAGAAGCACGAGGTAAACTGCATACCTCGATCCAAATGATAGACACGGGCACACCATGAAGGCGAACAATCTCCCGAATATAGATCTCAGCAAACCTCTCAGAAGAATAGGAGACTCCCACAGAAATGAAATGCGCTGACTTGGTCAGCCTATCAACAATGACCCATATCGCATCGAACTTCTTCCAAGTCAGCGTAAGTCTAGTAACAAAGTCCATAGTGATCTACTCCCACTTCCATTCGGGAAGCTCAATCCTCTGAAATAAACCACCAGGCCTCTGATGCTCGTACTTAACCTGCTGACAATTCAAACAACGAGCCACATATGCTACAATATCCTTCTTCATTCTACGCTGCCAATAATGCTGCCGCAAATCCTGATACATCTTCGCGGTGCTCGGATGAATAGAGTACCGGGAACTATGGGTCTCCTCTAAAATCAACTCTCGAAGCCCATCCACATTGGTCACACAAACTCGCCCCTGCAATCTCAAAACTCTATCCGCATATAAGGTAACCTGTTGGGCACCTCCATGTTGCACCGTGTCTCTAAGGACACACAAATGGGGATCATCAAATTGCCGGTCATGGGTACGCTCTAATAATGAAGAACGAGAGACCGTGCAAGCTAACACACGACTGGGCTCAGAAACATGCAATCTCACAAACTAATTGGCCAAGGCCTGAACATCCAAAGAAAGTGGCCTCTGACTGACCGAAATATAAGCAAGACTGCCCATACTGGCTGACTTCCCACTCAAAGCGTCAGCCACTACATTGGCCTTCCCCGGATGATATAAAATGGTGACATCATAATCCTTCAAAAACTCCAACCACCTCCTCTGCCTCAAATTCAACTCCTTTTGGTTGAACAAGTACTGAAGACTCTTGTGATCAGTGAACACCTCACACGCCACGCCATACAGATAATGCCTCCAAATCTTCAATGCATGAACTATGGTTGCCAACTCTAAATCATGCACTGGATAGTTCTTCTCATGAATCTTCAATTGCCTCGAAGCATAGGCAATGACCTTGCCATCCTGCATCAACACTGCACCAAGCCTAATACGGAAGCGTCACAATAGACTGTATAAGGACCTGATCCTGTGGGCAAAACCAATACTAGTGTCATGGTCAAAGCTGTCTTGAGCTTCTGAAAGCTTGCCTCACACTCATCAGACCACCTGAACTGGCCACCCTTCTGGGTCAACCTGGTCATCGGGGCTGCAATATATGAAAACCATTCAACGAACCGACGATAGTAGCCTACCAGTCCCGAAAAACTCTGAATCTCTATAGTTGATGTTGGTCTATGCCAGTTCTTGACTGCCTCAATCTTCTTCAGGTCCACCTGAATACCCTCTACTGATACAACGTGACCCAGAAATGCAACTGAACTCAGCCAGAACTCAAACTTGGAGAACTTGGCATATAATTGGCTATCCCTCAGAGTCTAAAGAACCACTTTAAGGTACTACTCATGTTCCTCCTGGCTGCGGGAGTATATCAAAATATCATCAATAAAGACTATCATGAACAAGTCCAAATAAGGCCTGAACACTCGGTTCATCAACTCCATAAATGCCGCTAGGGCATTGGTCAACCCAAATGACATGACCAAGAACTCATAATGCCCGTACCGAGTGCGGAAAGCAGTCTTAGTGACTTCGGATGCCCTAATCCTCAATTGATGGTAGCCAGATCGCAAGTCAATCTTGGAGAATACCCTAGCACCCTGAAGATGGTCGAACAAATCATCAATCCTCGGCAGTGGATACTTATTCTTGACTGTTACCTTGTTTAATTGCCGGTAATCTATGCACATCCTCATTGATCCATCCTTTTTCTTGAAAAATAACACCAGCGCACCCCGAGGCAAAACATTGGGTCTAATAAAACCCTTCTCGAGCAAATCCTGCAACTGGTCCTTTAACTCTTTCAACTCCGGCGGGGCCATACGATATGGCAGGATAGAAATGGGCTGAGTGCCCGAAGCCAAATCAATGTCCCTATCTGGTGGCATACCCGGGAGGTCTGAAGGGAAAATATCGAGAAACTCCCGGACAATAGGCACAAAATCAATAGGAGGGACCTCAGCACTGGAATTACGAACATAAGCCAAATAGGCCAGACACCCCTTCTCGAACATACGTCGAGCCTTCACGTAGGAAATAACGATACGGGTAGAATGACTTGGAGTACCTCTCCACTCTAAACGAGGCATACCCGGCAAGCTAAGGTCACAATCTTGGCATGGCAGTCCAAGATAGCGTGATAGGGTGATAACCAGTCCATCCCCAATATGATATCAAAGTCAACCATATCTAAGAGATGAATCTACACGAGTCTCCAAACCCCCAATCACTACAGTTCAAGAATGATGGACTCGGTCGACCACGATAGAGTCACCCACTGGTGTAGAGACATAAACAGGAACACCCAATGCATCACTTGGCATGACCAAGCACGGTGCAAAATAAGATGAAACACATGAATTGGTAGACCCTGGATCAAATAGTACCGAAGCATCTCGATCACAAACTAGAACCATACCTGTAATGACTGCATTTGAAGCCTTAGCCTCGGGCCTATCCTGAAGAGCATAACAACAGGGCCGGGACCCATCACCCTGAACCATATCCCTAGGTCGATCTGCTGCTCGCTGGCCTCTACCCCTGGCGGCCTGAGCTCCACCTCTAGGACTTCTACCTCTACCTCTAGCACCTCTACCCTCGCCTCTAGCTGGCTGGGCTGGCTGTGGAGCATCTGGTGCTTGAACCATGGCACGAGAACCCTGGTGCTGAGAACTGCTCAGTTCCCGAAGGCAAAATCTAGCAATATGTCCCGTGTCGCCACA
Source organism: Nicotiana glauca (assembly GCA_026770625.1). Lineage (NCBI taxonomy): Eukaryota > Viridiplantae > Streptophyta > Magnoliopsida > Solanales > Solanaceae > Nicotiana > Nicotiana glauca. The sequence goes on along the minus strand of MU711080.1, from coordinate 170,115 downwards.
AGTGTAACAAGCCTTCGGCTACTGAGTCTGCTGGCCCTGATGACCTGAATGACCTCCATGAAAACGCTGAAGTGGCGGTGTGCTGATAGGAGCTGGTGGTGCACTGAATGGATGCTGATCAGAATAGTGTGCCTGAGAACCACGGCCACTTGATGCACCATGAGAAACATGGAGAGCTAACTGAAAGGGCCTAAGAGGATAGCCTCTACCATATGAATCTCTACCTCCAAACGAGGTACCAGTAAATCTGTCAGAATGGCGGGGCCTCTTGTCTCCCCCATGACCACCCCCATGCGGTAATACCATCTCAATCCTTCGGGACACATTGGCCACCTCCTAAAACGTGATATCACTCCCTGCCTCTCTAGCCATCTAGAGACGAATCGGTTGAATAAGTCCATCAATAAACCATCTCACTCTCTCCCTCTTAGTGGGGAGTATAATAAGGGCATGGTGGGCTAAGCCAATGAACCTGGTCTCATACTGGGTGACCGTCATAAAACCCTGCTGGAGCCGCTCAAACTGCCCTTGATAAGCCTCTCTCTGAGTAACGGGGAGAAACTTCTCCAGAAATAGCTGTATGAACTACTCCCATATCAAGGCTGGAGATCCTGCTGGTCTAGCTAAACAAAAATCCCTCCACCAAGTCTTGGTGGATCCAGACAACCAGAATGTAGCGAAATCGACCCCGTTGGTCTCAATGATCCCCATGTTTAGAAGGACCTCATGACAACTATCCAGGTAATCCTGGGGATCCTCAGTTTTAAACCTTCTTTAGATCTTAGTTTTTTTTTGCACAAATCCAAAAACAAATAAAAATACAGTAAAAGTCCAAAATCTACTGTTTCATTGGAGAATTTTAGATCTCTAGTTATTAAGTAACATTTTTCCAGTTCATTATTTGCTTACTGGAATTTCAGAAGTTTGCTGGGTGATTCCATGTGGATATAGGTCTAATTGAACTGGTTTTGGCTGAATTCTGGGCTGTTGAAAGTTTTAAAGTGTTGTTGGATTCATTGTTTGTTCATTTTGGTACTATTTGGGTAGATCCGTTTGATTCTATTTGGTTGTCTAAAATCTTCTAAGTAGCTGAAATTTTTTGGACTGTTTTTGCTCTCTACTCGTGGTTGCTGCTGATTCCTTCTTCCTCTTCTTCTGTATTTTAGTAATCTAGGTACATATGTTGTGACCTTCAAGCTCATGAATGTGAAGTGAAGTGCTGTTTGAGAAGGAATTTTCATGCCTTGTTTTAGAATATAAAACAACACATTCATTCGATTTATTTGTATAACTAGGACTGTTTTAGCATTGGTTTGAATCATGAACTGTTACATTGAACTGATGCTCATTGATGTTAGCTTGATTTGGTTTAAAACTCACAGTTGCATTACTAAATGTTAGATGAAGGTCAGTAACTTCGGAATAGGAATTTAGTTCTAAAACTGAGAATCACTTGGAGCCTATTCATGAATTAATTTCGTAGTATAACAATTCATCACCTAAATTAGTTGTAGCCTTTTTATAAATTGTTCATTCCATGCCATAGCTAAAAATTTATCATGAGTAAGTGTTTCAAATCTGAGGGTTATATGCATTTGAAATGATCCTTTCAAATTAAGACTAATGTTGGGTAGAAATCAATGAGGAAATGTTCAAATTTGTTAATGTTTGGTCATTGAGTTGGATAATTCAATCTAGATAGCAAGTAAATCTAATTGAAAAAAGTGTTACCACCAATCACTGAACATAATTGGATTTTGAATCAAATATGGCCTTAAATTGAATTTGTTTGATATTTATATTAAAAGGACAGGGCTATCAACATCCCAATCTCTGAGAGTTTGGGCCTCAAGGGATTTGACGCGTGGCCCAGGCTAGTTCTGGTTCCCTCCTCGTTTGGGGCCTGGGCCCAGGTCTACATTTGGCCAATTTTGCTTGTGGACTGAGATTCAATTCATATTCTTGGTCTCATTCTTGAGCCTAAAGGCATATTTAGTTTAAAAATTAGTGTTTTGCTAATATTAAGGCCCAACAAATACTTGAAGTCAAAGCTTCTTTTAAAAAATTATATTAGGAATGGAGGATTAATTTACAAATATAAATTTGGGTTTCGAGTTAGGTAGCGGGTTCAAATTAAGAGGGTCCTCCCTTTTGTTTGAATTCGGACTTGAATTCGAGGCTCGAATTTATAAATGTGAATTAATTAGGTCCTTTTAGAGACAAAAACAAAAATAGAAATCTTAGTTTACTTTAGGTTGGCTTTAAATAATACAAGTGAGACGATCCTCGCCAAACAAAAATATACAAAATTGCGGGGCCCTCATTAAATGCTTAATTAAAAATACTTGGAATTTGGGGTGTGCCGTTTAACGAATTTCACGGCCCTCCGCAAAGTTAATAATATGTTAGTCGCTTTAGGCGCGCTTTTAATAATTGTACCTTCTTAAATATGGGTGTGCATTTCATGCAACCCAAATCCAAATCCAAAAACGTTGAATAAGAATGTGTCGAGGATCCGGGTACATTTCATGTGACGTGATCCAAAAATACGTTTTTAAACGACGTTCACTTTCGTAGAATTTAACTAAAAGCGGTAAATAATCTTAAAATTGCATTATAAGTTGGAGCATATATAAAAAATCAGATTTTATCCATTTATAATAATTTAAGCGACCGTGCTAGAACCACGGGATCCGGGGGAGCTTAACACCTTCCCTCGGGTCAACAGAATTCCTTTCACAGAATTTCTGGTTCGCAGACTCCAGTTGGAAAGTCGACAATTTTCCTCGATTTGGGATTTAAATTAAACTGATGACTTGGGACACCAAAAGACAATCCTATCTCAAGTGGCGACTCTAAAAATAATTAAATAATCTCATTTCGAATAATGTCACTTTAAATGGAAAAACTCCCTTATACATTTATCCTTCGGTGTAGGTGTGTAAAAAAGGAGGTGTGACAGCTCTGGCGACTCTACTGGGGACGACGAACCCAGAAGTCCGGTTCAGGGTTCAAAGAATTCGAGCTTAGTTTAATTATTATATTTGGCTTTATCTGATTTTTCTACATTCTTCCATGCTATATGTGCTAAATATTTTACCGCTTTGATATTTGTTGAAATTGAATATATAAACTGTCGTGAATCCCTTCCTCTTTCTGAGTCTTCTACATTATGGAGAAGGGTGCACTTCGTGTAGCTTCTCTTCTGTTTAGAGTCTTTCCCAATTTAGAATGAGGTTGGATAAGTTGCTAAGCCGGCGGAGCTTTTGTATCCCCGGTACGCTGCCTCCCCCCGGCTCGAGTTGTCCGCTCGGGTAAGCCAGGTCTAGATCAATAAACCTAGGGTTTAAACCGAGAAGAACAAAATTCATGATGAATCCCTAGTAGGACGTTTGTTTGCATCATGTGCATTTGACTTAGGGGACTCAACACAGGGGTTGGGTCCGTCTAGGACATGTGACATGAAATGAAAAGACCATCCTGATGCATCTTACGTGTTACTTGCGCATTTATTTGCTCGGCTTTGCATGTTGACCGGCTTGTCTAAATGAGTGAAAATTGAGAAAATAAGCAGTGTGAGGACTAAGTGAGGGTGACCATTTGAGTGAAAAAACCCAATGACCAAATAATACCGAAATGCTGCCGGATTTTTGAAAAATTAAAAAAAAGGGAAAAGAGAAAAATATTTGAAAAGAAAAATAGGAAAAGAAAATTATGGTTAGTTTGATTTTGGCAACTCTGCCCGAACTACGCTGGTTTGATTCTCACCGGATGTGAGATACGTAGGCAACCCTCATCGGGTCCAACCTCCCTTTTGCAAAAATAGCCCAAAAATGTCAAAATTTTAATTTTTTGGCCTAAATAAGTCGGGTGATGCCATTCTTGTTTTGAAATAAGCCGAATGTTCCCAAAAGGGCGCCGGAAGGCTGCTCTCGCATGAGCAGCCACCCTAAGTCATTTTTAAATGGTTTGTGGGCACAGGCTTAAAATCCTCTTCCCAGAAGTGCTGAAAGGCCGTATCTGCAAAACCAAGTCTTTGTTTTTCCTAAATGAAAGTTTTGTAAAAAATAGCCACTTTCTCCTTTTAGGTCAAAATAAATCATTAAAATACTCCTTAGATGTCTTTCTTTCATAAAAAAAAATTGAAAAATTGAGTCCGAAAAATATTTTTGCTCAAAAATCCAAAATATTTTCGTAAAAGTCCCTCATTCGAAAATTAAGAGGCAACATTCAAAATCCAAAAAAAAAAAAATTTCTTTCGTGTTAGAAAAAGAGAAAATAAATGAAAATTCAAATAAAAATATTTCTTTTTACTTCTAAAATTCCCAAAGTTCCAACAAAAAGAAAAGGAATTTTTAGAAATCTTTCTTCCAAAAAAAACAAAAAGCAAAATCAAAATCAAAAATCAAAAAAATATTTCCCTTTTCCTTTTAAAGCATTTCTTTCAAAATGTCAAAAAAAAAAAAGTTAGCTTATTTACCTTATTTTCAAGAACTATGCTTGGTCTGATTCATGCGGGGTCGTGATACGTAGGCAATCTACATAAGATTCGACCGTAATCCTGAGAAAAAAAGAAAGAGAAAAATACGAGGGAAATAAATAAAAGGAAAAAATAAGAGAGAAAAGAAAAACAAAGAAAGAAAATAAGGCCTTGAGAGAAAAACCATGGCCAAAGAAAAGAAAAGCAGAAAATGAAAAGAGGGAAAATAAAATGAGAGAAAAACAAGACGAAAAGAGAAAAGAAAGGAGAAAAGGAATAAGAGAAAAAGCCGGGATGACGCATGTGACCGAAGCAAATATGTAGATATTCATTTAATTGTATAGGTGCATCACACTCCGATGTGTAGTTACCTATCTGTTACTTGTTTCACACTAACCGTTGTTGCTGTCAATCCAGTTGAGTATTTTAGAAACCGTGGTTCGTTTGTGGTAAACTAGCCTCGCATCGATACTTCACTAGATCCAAAGGAAAAATAGAGATGTCGTCTGAAATGACCCTGCCTGCAATCCCCATACCTGAAGACAACCCAATCTCTGGGATCCCGGCCTCTGAATCCTATACAGCTGAAGAAAATCGGATCCTGCGCCTGCGATTGATGGAAATGTGGGATGCTTGGAACAACAAAAAGGAATCTCCAAGCATTATCCCCGGATTCCCGGAGTTGTTCCCTAGATCTGGAGGTGCTACCACTGTCCCTATCAGCCGCCCAAATATTCCTCTGGGGCAACCTACTATGACTGCTAACTTCTTCGGAACACCCTCTAAGGCTCACTCCCAAGTGTTCCCATCTGGAATTGCTCCCAATATCTTCACAGCTCCACCAGCCTCCGCAACAACCCAACCATCACTACCAAAGCATACTTTTGACTCCTCGGACCTCACATTCCAGAATCCCGTCTTTCAAGCTGATCCTCCTCATTATCCTCAGTACACCTACTCTCAGCCACCATATGAACTTACGCCGGGGCAGGATAAAACCCCCAAAGCCCCAGAGCAGGACGAGATGGCAAAAATAATGAGAAGCCTCGAGCAAAGCTTGAAATATATGCAAGGCTTAAGCGGGCAGAAGAGCGTCTCCTATACAGACTTGTGTATGTTCCCGCATGTACACTTGCCAACAGGATTCAAAACGCCAAAATTCGAAAAGTATGATAGGCACGGCGACCCTATTGCTCGTCTAAAAAAGTACTGCAATCAGTTACGGGGCGACGGCGGCAAAGAGGAATTATTGATGGCATATTTCGGGGAAAGCTTGATTGGTATCGCTTCAGAGTGGTATATAGATCAGGATGTCTCACATTGGCATATATGGGATGATCTGGCCCGAGATTTTGTCCGACAATTTCAGTACAATATAGATATTGCGCCAGATAGGAACTCCTTGGCGAATCTAAAGAAAAAGCCCTCAGAGAATTTCCGTGAATATGCAATTAAATGGCGTGAACAGGCGTCAAGGGTGAAGCCTCCAATGGATGAGGTTGAGATGGTCACTGTCTTCCTACAGGCTCAGGAGGCAGATTACTTTCAAAATATGATGTCCTCTATAGGTAAGCCTTTTGCAGAGGCAATAAAAATTGGAGAAATGGTAGAAAATGGGCTAAAAACGGGCAGAATCTTGAGTCAATCAGCCATAAGAGCAACCTCTCAGGCCATCCAAGGCGGGTCTGGAGGAATGGCTAAGGGCAAAAAGAAAGAAGAAACAGTGATGGCAGCATCGGCAGGAAGAAGGTACCGGCCTCCTAGACCGGTGTTCTCTGAAAGAGCCCCTCAGCACTATTACCCTCACACAGACATGACTTATGCTCTTCCACCTTATACGGTAATGAATGCTCAACCTTTCGGCCGACCGCAACCACAAGCTAACAGAAACTCACCTCCATTCCAAAGAAACCAGCCTCCTTACCAAAACCAATATAATCCCCGACACCACAAAATAATTTCCGCCCTGGGGAACCACCTAGGCGACCAAATTTTACCCCGATTGGTGAACCATATTCCAATTTGTTCCCGAAGCTCGTCCAGATGAACCTATTACAGCCTATTCCCCAAAACAGGACGAACCCAGAATCTCCAGCCTATCAACCGGGTATTCACTATGCCTATCATTCAGGGGCTGAAGGGCACGGTACTGACAACTGCTGGACATTGAAAAAAGCTGTGAAAGATTTGATCGAACAAGGGAAAATAGTGTTGAGGGATAAAGAAGCCCTGAATGTTACCAATAATCCCTTGCTCGCTCACAACAACGGGCCGGTAATCGGCATGATTTGTGAAGACCGAGACTTTGATCCAGCTCTGAAAGCCATAATTGCTATTGCTAATGCCTAAAGGAAGCCCAAGGTAGCCCCGAAGCAGGAAAAAGGAGAGAAGAAGAATAAAGCTGTCAAAATGAACCCGAGGAGAAAACTGAGACAAAAGCAGAGTCGGTGCCTCCTAAACACGGGGTTCTTTATGTTCCACGAGGTCGCCAAGAGAAACCACTAGTTGTGAGCACTCCGAGGAAGTATGAAGTGAAGAAGGGGACACAGATGTATGTGCCGAAAGGAGCCTATGTGGTGCGGGGGAAAATCAAACCACCTCAGCTGAGTGAGCCGGTGGTTATTGGACACGCACCATAGAAGCCCATGACCGACCCCTCCGCAGTGTCGTGGAACTACCAACAAACAGTGGTCACATACAAAGGCAAGGAAATTTCAGGAGAACTTCCAGGAACAATCCCTGTTGAAAAATATTCAAATATACAAGAGGTAAATAGCGCCACACGCAAGCACTTTCCATCTAAGAAGCCGGTGAGCGCTGAAGAAGAAGAGGTCTTTTTTCAGAAAATGAAAATGCCAGATTATGAAACAATAGACCAATTGAGGAAGTGTCCTGAGCAAGTGTCACTGTTGTCACTTGTGACCAAATCTGTCGAACATCAGAAGATCCTTATGAAAACTCTGAACGAAGCATATGTGCCAGTCGAGACTTCGGTTGAACAACTTGAAAGGATGGCAGAAAGATTCTTCGTCGTCAACCAACTCTCCTTCAGTAAAAGTGATTTGCCTCCAGAAGGAGCTACCCGCAATAAAGCCTTGCACCTGACTGTCAAATGTGAAGGTTACTACGTTAAGCAGGTCATGGTGGACGGAGGCTCGAGGGTCGACATCTGCCCACTCTCCACTTTGCAAGGAATGGAGATAGGGACGGGAAGGATTCGTCCAAATAATGTTTGTGTGAGAGCTTTTGATGGTGTTAAAAGAGATACCATCGGCGAAATTGATTTGATACTGACCATAGGCCTAGTGGATTTCGAGGTGACCTTCTAGGTGTTAGACATGGATACATCTTACAATTTTCTTCTGGAAAGGCCTTGGATCCATGCTGCAGGAGCTGTGCCCTCTACCCTCCACCAGATGGTGAAATTTGAGCATGAAGATCAGGAGATCGTGGTCCATGGGGAAGGTGAGCAGTCCATATATCGTGACCCATCTATCCCATGCCTGGAGGTGAGGGAGGGAAGTGAGCATATTGTCTATCAAGCCTTTGAAATTGTGGTAGCTAATCAGTATGAGGAAGGACATCCATGCCCCCAGCCTTTCTTATCTAATGCTTCGATCATGGTAGCCAAAGAAATTATTAGACATGGTTTCAAACCAGGAAAAGGGTTGTGAAAAGCCTTGCAAGGAATAGCCGAACCGGTAACACTACCCGCAGCAAAAAAGTATTTCGGGATAGGCTTCCACCCTACCCGAGATGATGAGAAATGGGCCGACGAAAGAAAGAAAGATGGATGGGTTCTGCCGCAACCATTGCCACATCTGTATGAAACCTTTGTCAAGACTAAGTATGGTGAAGAAGAAGATGATGAGGTGTTCGCGGCTGATGAAATAGAAGATATCTGTGGAGCTATGAGGCAAATACTTTATGAAACCAACATGGTCCAACCAGGGGAAGGGACTACACCGCTGAGGTGCTCTATATGGGACCAGACGCTAAGCTCTAAAATTGGAAGGCTACGACATTCCCGATCAGGCGGGAGTCCCAGTAGATTAGCCTTGTCACCTTTTCTGCATCTTGGGTTATTTCAGGGTATAACTCGGGTGTTTCTTTTAGTTTCTTGTCTTTTGATTCATGAATGTAAACCCTGTTATCTTCCCAAATTCCAAGAAATGAAATCAATATTTCATCGTCCATTTTCCCTTTATTCTTTCTGATTTCTTGTTATTTTCCTTTTTCATTTTTCTTTTCAGTTATAATAATGCAGCTTTAAATAACATGACATGCTTGCGGACTTCATGCCTAGACTCATACACGATGTCTCACTGTGAAATAATGAATCAAGAACCGGAATATGATGAAGAAGAGGCTTTTAGGGAAATAAACCGAGAATTGGACCAATTTGAGAACAAACCTAAGCCAAATCTGAATGACACTGAACCGAATTTGGGAACTGCCGAAGAAATAAGGGAAAGCAAAATAAGCATTCACATAGATGAGAAAACTCGAGATGCAATAATCCAACTCCTGTTTGAGTTTAAAGATATGTTTGCTTGGTCATATGACGACATGCCAGGATTGAGTATGGATCTAGTGGTGCACAAATTGCCAATTTACCCCTATTGTCCCCCAGTGCAACAAAAGCAAAGAAAGTTCAAAACTGATATCAGTGATAAGATTAAAGAAGAAATCACAAAACAACTGAAGGCGGGGTAATCCGAGTGGTCCGATATACTACATGGCTAGCCAATGTAGTTCTAGTGCCAAAGAAAGACGGAAAAACTTGGGTGTGTGTGGACTATCGAGATTTGAATAGGGCGAGTCCCAAAGATAAATTTCTGTTGCCAAACATCCACATCCTTGTTGATAACTGCGCCAAACATGAAATATAGTCCTTCGTGGATTGTTACGCAGGATATCACTAGGTGTTGATGGATGAAAAAGATGCTGAGAAGACAGCTTTCACTACACCCTGGGTACCTACTGCTATCGGGTTATGCCATTTGGGTTGAAGAATGTCGGGGCAACCTATATGAGAGCCATGACTGCCATTTTCCAATTCATGATACACCAAGAGATAGAGGTGTATGTGGATGACGTGATCATCAAGTCCCGAACTCAGAGTGACCACGTTCGAGATTTGAGAAAGTTCTTTGAACGGCTGCACAAGTATGATTTGAAACTGAATCCGCCAAATGTGCCTTCGGAGTCCCATCAGGCAAGCTTTTGGGCTTCATAGTCAGTAGGAGAGGTAATGAGTTAGATCCAATGAAGATAAAGGCCATTCGAGATCTGCCTCCTCCGAGAACTAAGAAAGACGTGATGAGTTTATTGGGCAGGTTAAACTATATTAGTCGGTTCATTGCTCAACTGACTACCACGTGTGAGCCCATATTCAAGCTTTTGAAGAAAGATGTAGCAATCAAATGGACATCCGAATGTCAAGAGGCCTTCGACAAGATCAAGGAATATCTGTCAAATCCTCCGGTGTTGGTCCCGCCTGAGCCAGGGCAACCTCTCTTCTTGTATCTGACGGTGTTGGAAAATTCTTTTGGTTGCGTTCTGGGGCAACACGATATAACCGGAAAGAAAGAGCAGGTGATCTACTATTTGAGTAAGAAGTTCACCAGCTACGAGGCCAAGTATACTTTGTTGGAGAGAACATGCTATGCTCTGACGTGGGTCGCTCAGAAGTTGAGACACTATCTTCAAGCCCACACTACCTACCTCATAACCAGATTGGATCCGTTGAAGTACATATTCCAGAAACCCATGCCCACTGGGAGACTGGCAAAATGGCAAATCCTGCTCACTGAATTTGACATAGTCTATGTCACTCACACGGCAATGAAAGCCCAGGCATTGGCAGATCATTTAGCGAAAAACCCGGTTGACGAGGAATGCCAACCATTGAGCACATACTTCACAGATGAAGAAGTTAATTCAGTAGAAGCTATCTCTGAAGATACTCGTGCTTGGAAAATGTTCTTTGACGGAGCGGTAAATGCAAGAGGTGTAGGCATTGGAGCAATCTTGATATCACCCAATGGTCAGCAGTATCCAGCTACAGCTAGGCTCCGATTCTTCTGCACAAACAATACGGCTAAATATGAAGCATGCATCATGGGCATGAATATGGCCATTGACCAAGAGGTTGAAGATTTATTAATCATGGGAGACTCCGACTTGATTATCCGGCAAGCACAGGAGAGTGGGAGACTCGAGATGTAAAGCTCATTCCATATCGGCAATATGTGGAAGATCTCACCAAACGCTTCAAGTCAATAGAGTTCAGGTACATCCCTCGATGTCACAATGAACTAGCTGATGCACTCGCTACTTTAGCCTCAATGCTGCCTTACCCAGGCAATGCCCTTATTGATCTCCTAGAAGTTCAAATCAAAGAAAGGCACGGTATTGTAATGCGGTCGAGGTGGAATCTACCACTCAGCCATGGTATCATGATATCAAGAGGTTTCTGAAAACACAAGAGTACCCCGAGCAAGCCACCGGAGATCAGAAGAGAACCATTAGAAGGCATGCGAGTGGTTTCTTCTTAAGTGGTGATGTTTTGTATAAAACGACCCCGGACCTCAACTTACTAAGATGTGTTGGTGCCGAGAAAGTTGGAAGAATTATGCAGGAAGTGCACGCAGGGGTGTGCGGACCTCATATGAATGGATATGTTTTGGCAAAGAAAATCCTGCGAGCAGGATATTATTGGATAACCATGGAAAAGGATTGCTTTAGTTTTGTTCAGAAATGCCATCAATACCAGGTGCAAGGTAATTTGATTCATGCATCCCCAACAGAGCTTCATCCGATGTCAGCACCTTGGCCGTTTGTTGCCTGGGGTATGGACGTCGTTGGGCCGATCGAGCCGAAAGCTTCAAACGGGCATAGGTTCATATTGGTTGCAATCGATTACTTCACAAAATGGGTCGAGTCCATCATTCTTAAGTCGATCACCAAGAAAGTTGTGGTAGACTTTGTGCACTCCAATCTCATCTGTCGTTTTGGCATTCCCGCAACTATCATTACCGATAATGCCGCAAACTTGAATAGTCGTCTGATGGGAGAGGTATGTGAACAATTCAAGATAACACATAGAAACTCTACTCCTTATTGGCCAAAAGCCAATGGGGCCGTTGAAGCAGCGAATAAGAACATCAAGAAGATTTTGAGAAAGATGATTCAAAGCTCCAGGAAATGGCATGAAAAGCTGCCTTTTGCATTGCTCGGGTATCGTACTACAGTGCGTACATCAATCAGAGCGACTCCGTACTTGTTGGTCTACGGAACTGAAGCAGTCATACCCGCAGAAGTAGAAATCCCTTCGCTTCGCATAATCGTCGAATCAAAAATTGAAGACAGTGAGTGGGTCAAAACCCGGCTAGAGCAGCTGTCATTAATCGATGAAAAACGAATGACCGCAGTTTGCCACGGGCAGTTGTACCAACAAAGAATGGCCCGTGCCTATAACAAGAAGGTGCATCCCAGGAAGTTTGAAGTGGGACAGCTCGTGCTAAGACGCATTCTCCCACATCACCAGGAAGCAAAAGGAAAGTTTGCTCCTAATTGGAAAGGTCCATACATAATCCGAAAGATTTTGCCAGAAGGAGCACTGTATCTGGGAGACATTGAAGGGAATGATCCTGAAACAGCAGTCAATGCAGATGCAGTCAAAAGGTACTATGTCTAGGCCTCTATGGTGATGGCTTTTCTGCAATTGAGATGACGAAGGCTTTCTTTCCTGCTACCCAAACACTATCAATCCTTCGTAAACCCTTTGAGCCGTTTACTCTTCTTTGATCACCCTCTTTGGAACCCTGAAGTAAAAAAAATAATAAATAAATAAAAGAAAAGAAAAGAGAAATAAAAGAAGTAAAAAAAAAGAGAAAAGAAAAACAAAACAAAAATAAAACAAAACAAAATAATGTGCCTGAACTACGTTTGACTTGATCCCAAAAGGGTACGTAGGCAGCCTCTCCCTGAGGTTCAGTCACACCAAAACAAAAATCCCAATTCCCTCCGAAAATTAAAACTGGGGCAGATGATATGATGGTTCGGCCATGAATCTACCGAAACAGTTCCAAAGTTGTAGTTCCGCCCAAAATTCTTTTTACCCCAAAGACCCTGTCCAAGTCCTTCCGATCAATTGGCAAAAGCACAGAAGTAAAAAAAACATCATTGTTGGTATCCGATATAATTCAAATTGAGAGAAATAAAATGAGAGTCTTATCGGTGAAAACCTTCGGGCAACATAAGGCGATGGTGAGTAGAGAAACTGAAAATGAGAGAGTCCGCTTAGTGAAAACTCGCAAAGAGCACTATCGGGTGACGGTGAGAAGAGAAATGAGAGAGGTAGATTGGCGAAAACCCGCAAAGAGCGTTGTCGGCCGAAAAGAAGACATCTCATCACTAAAAGAGTCCTGGCAAGGTTTCCTGGTTTTGAAATGCGGATCAATGGGTTCACGAGAAGTTGGAAAGTTTGTGTGGATCGGGCGTCCAGTCGAAGAAGCATGTCATGTTCATTTGAAGCCAGCAGGCATCCCAGATAAGTCCTTCTTTTCCCCCGAAAGGGACGCTTCACTATAAACTCATATGCTCGCCTTTTGCATACTTTTCTTTGAATCCCTTTCGGTTTAACTTCGATTCCGTAACTATTACAAAGAAAAGGTGTTAGGACCGGTTTCACAGGGCTCCGCCTGGTCAGAGTCGAAGAAAATGCCCAGCCTCAGCGAGTGCATCAGGCTAATCCCGACTGACCATAAGGGTTGATGGTTCAAAGTAAAGACATTTAAAAAAAAGAAAAAAAAAAGGAAGTCAAAGGCAAAGGTCCCAAGGGCAGAATAAAGTGAAAAGGCCAGAGCCCACACGGGCGAGTCATAATGAAACCCTGAGAGTTGAACCTGGTCGGTTTAAAACGATATCCACCCTCAAGGCTAACAAGCAGCAAAGTTCTCAACAGAAAGGGGACCGGGATCAAGCAATTGGGACGATCAAGGCCACAAAACCAACCACAGTTTCAAAACTAATAAATTGTTCTTTGTTGAAAATAGGTTCCATTCAAAGCAACCATGCAAGAAGCAGGTGCAGCCCAAAAAAGAGATGAAATGCGCAAGCATTGAAATAGCTTTGCAACAGGAAAACGACCAAAAAGGAAGTATTTCCCCCAAATTCTTTCATGTGCCTTGCTAAATAAAAAAGGGAAATATAAAAAGAATAAGAAAAGAAGGAAAAAGAAGAAAAGAAAATGAAAATGAAAATCCCAAAAGAAAAACAATTCATAGTAATAGAGGAGCTTTTTCTTTTCAAATCCCGGCCAAAAAACCGAGGATCTCCCGGCCAAAAAACCGTGGAGCATTTTCTTTCCAAATCCCGGCCCAAAAACCGAGGATCTCCCGGCCAAAAAACTATGGAGCTTTTTCTTTCCAAATCCCGGCAAAAAAAATGGAGGATCTCCCGGCCAAAAAACCATGGAGCTTTTTTTCTTTCCAAATCCCGACCAAAAAATCAAGGATGTCCCGGCCCAAAAAATCGTGGAGCTTTTTCTTTCTAAATCCCGGTCAAAAAACCGAGGATCTCCCGGCCAAAAAATTGTGGAGCTTTTTCTTTTTAAATCCCGGCCAAAAAACCGAGGATCTCCCGGCCAAAAAAACCGTGGAGCTTTTTCTTTTCAAATCCCAGCCAAAAAAACTGAAGATCTCCCGGCCAAAAAACCATGGAGCTTTTTTTCTTTCCAAATCCCGGCCAAAAAATCGAGGATCTCCCGGATAAAAATCGTGGAGCTTTTTCTTTCCAAATTCCGGCCAAAAAATCGAGGATCTCCTGGTCAAAAAACCGTGGAGCTTTTTTCTTTCCAAATCCCGGCCAAAAAACCATGGAGCTTTTCTCTTTCCAAATCCCAGCCAAAAAACCGTGGAGCTTTTTCTTTCCAAATCCCGGCCCAAAAAACCGAGGATCTCCCGGCCAAAAAACCGTGGAGCTTTTTCTTTCCAAATCCCAGCCAAAAAACCGTGGAGCTTTTTCTTTCCAAATCCCGGCCAAAAACTAAGGATCTCCCGGCCAAAAAATCGTGGAACTTTTTCTTTCCAAATCTGGCCAAAAAATCGAGGATCTGTCGGCTAAAAATCGAGGAGCTTTTTCTTTCCAAATCCCGGCCAAAAAACCGAGGATCTCCTGGCCAAAAAAACCGTGGAGCTTTTTCTTTCCAAATCCCGGCCAAAAAATCGTGGAGCTTTTTCTTTCCAAATCCCGGCCAAAAACTGAGGATCTCCCGGCCAAAAACCGTGGAGCTTTTTTCTTTTCAAATCCCGGCCAAAAAACCAAGGATCTCCCATCCAAAAAACTGAGGAACTTTTTCTTCCCAAATCCCAAAAAAAAAAGTGAGGATCTCTCTACACAATCCTTATTTGATTGCTTAGACATGTGTCACAACTAACTCACGAAATTTTTCTAGTGAAATCTGGGGCAGAAAAATTTCGTTCGTTTGTTTGTTTTGGTATCTTACGCAGGTCGATCTCAAGACACAAGGTGTGAGATGATCAATAGAATAAAGAAAAGAAGAAAAAGAAATGAACTCAAGTATAAAGCAAGCAGAGGCGCGGATGGCTCAAAATCTGATTGAAGTTACAAGCTCCGCTGATCCTATTTTGACCTAATGTTGCATGAAGAAGTAAACACCTATAATTTGCGAGCATCAAGATTCAGATCGAAGTCCACAGCAAAATCAGCTAAGACTCAAGATCAAGTCTCAAGAAACTATAGATAGGAATCTTGTAACTCATAGTTGATAGGCATAACTAGCTTAGCTTTGATTTTATTTTTGGTGTAATAAGGAGGTCACCAAGCAGTAGCAACAGCAACAACAGTGACATCACAGCTCCTGGTAGTCCCAGCTACCAAACTTTCCAGAACTACACTGACCTGATTCTTTTATAGCCAAGGATATGTAAGCAACCTTTGAAGCAGGGTTCAGTCAGATGATTTTCAAGATGCTTCTCATGGAGTGCTAAGCAGGCAAAAATCCTTCATGGTGCTCATTTATCTTTGCCCGAAAACCCTTCGTGTCTTCGAGCAAAGAGGGGCAGCTGTGAGCACGTGATTTTTGCCACGCTTAATTTACTCCTATAAATTCATTAGAACTAGAATTTTTCTTATTTGAATTGTTAGGAATTAATTGCATTTTTGTGTGCATTTTAGTTGCTATAATTCATAAAAAAAAGTACAAAAATAGTACACTTGTATTTAGAGTTCGATTTTATATTTTAGTCAATTAATATTACTAAAACAAGAGAAAAATAACAAAAAATAGTCTTTTCACAATTTTAAATTTTACACTTTATATTTTTTGATTTAGTTTTCTCTTAAATTAGGAATTAGTTAATTTTGGAAATTAATTAGTAGAATTGTAGAGTCAATTGGGTCTTTTATTTTAATCTTGTATTCAATAAAATCAGAAAATACAAATTGAAAACAAAATAAAGAAAAGAAAACCAAGATAAAAAGAATTAAAAGGTTTTTACTTTGGGCCATGCATTTTTTAATTCCAAAATCGGACCAAAAATCTCCCACCCATGCCCAGGCTTCTTCAATAGCCCAAACCAAAGCTCCAACCGGCCCAACCCATACCTTACCCGGTCCAGATTCGCCCCCTCCCCCCTAAACGACGTCATTTTGGGGCGTCCATCAATCCTGACCATTGATCTTATCTAATCCGATGGCCCGGATTGATTCATGAATTAAAATAAGAGTGTTCGAAAATTCCTGTAAACCCTAAGACATATATCACCCTCCTCGTACTCCCTCCCCGTCTCCAGCCACCGGTGTATCACCACCGTACCCCCGCCGTATCTCCGTCGTCCGCCGCCGGCAGGAAATCGCCTCCGCCGGAGGCGATGCTCCAAATCACCCCAAAATCACACCCCTCACTCCTCTTTTCCTCCTCTTTCCAACCCCCAAAACCATTTCTCCTAAATCCTAGCCAAACACTTCGAATTTTAGATCGAAGTTTTCCGGTCAAAACACAAAATCATCCAAATAACCCCAAATTTATACCCTAGGTTCCTCACCTCCTTCTCTATCCGTGTCTAGCATCAGTTCCCTTCAAACATCAGCCAAACGCCCCGAACCTTGAATCAAAATCCGGCAGAACCCTAGGAGTGCACTTTTGCTCAGTGTTGCCCGTTTTGTTTTAGTCTGGTATTGGATTCGAGCCTTGATATAACATTTTTCGTTTGTTCTTTGAGTAGAACAAACGATCAACATTATTCTGGGGCTCGAATCGATTCTTCAATCTCCATTCTATCCTTGCATGGGTGAGTTCTCCTACTTCTTTAGTTAATTTGAATATAATTTTCATTTGTTCATCTTCTCCTTATAGCCATTTTGGCAGTAATCAGTATTGGTGGTATTATCGTTTAAATTTTTTTTTTATTCTTCTGTTCTTACTGATAGTAGTCTAAATTCATGAATTAGTGTTTAGTCGTTACTTGTCAAACTTCATACCTGGTTGACATTGTCATGAATTAGTTCTGTAGTTTATTCATGTTGGTTAATCATAGGATTGTTGAGTGTTATTATGATATTTTACTGGGTTCTTAACAGTTTACTGCTCATTAATTCAAAGGTTAGTATTAGTTATAATTAAATTTTAGTTTTGTTGATTGGTTATAGCTGAATTAGACTCATTAGGATTAACTATAGTTGATTTTTTAGCTAAAGTAAGGGGTTGGTTTGGTTAGTAATTTCATGGGCAATCAAGGGTAGTTTAGGCATCCAAAATGGGCTGGTTTATTAAGACTTGGTAATTGTAGAACCCAAATAAGGGTAGTGTAGGTATTCCATAGGTAGAAGAACACCCTAGGGCCTTCTAGAAGGGGGCCTTAGTGTAAGTTTCTGCATTTTTAATGCAGTAACTTGGGTAACAAGTCATAAAAGTAGGGATTAAGGTTCAATTTCTGAAAATAAAACGGGGGGAAAATAAGTAAAAATTTCCAGAACCTCCTGCCCCCTTTTGTGCCTATAAAATGCATGTCTAATGCCTTGTTTTACAAGTTTGGAGACCTTGGAAAATTCCTGAAAACTCTCCAGCTCTTAATCTCCCCTCAAAATCTCTTTATTCAAGTTTGAATTTCAATTTTGAGTTTCAAACTTCCAAGAGGTTCAAAATTTGAAGGCATCCAGCTTTAAACCTTCTTTAGATCTTAGTTTTTTCTGCAAAAATCCAAAAACAAATAAAAATACAGTAAAAGTCCAAAATGTATTGTTTCATTGGAGAATTTTAGATCTCTAGTTATTAAGTAACATTTTTCCAGTTTATTGTTTGCTTGCTGGAATTTTAGAAGTTTGCTGGGTGATTCCGTGTGGTTATAGGTCTAATTGAACTGTTTTTGGCGGATTTTTGGGCTGTTGAAAGTTTTAAAGTTCTGCTGGGTTCATTGTTTGTTCATTTTGGTACTATTTGGGTAGATCCATTTGATTCTATTTGGTTGTCTAAAATCTTTTGAGCTGCTAAAATTTTCTGGACTGCTTTTGCTCTCTACTCGTGGTTGCTGCTGATTCCTTCTTCCTCTTCTTCTGTATTTCAGTAATCCAGGTATGTATGTTGTGACCTTCAAGCTCATGAAT
The DNA here is from genome assembly GCA_026770625.1 of Nicotiana glauca. Taxonomy (NCBI): domain Eukaryota; kingdom Viridiplantae; phylum Streptophyta; class Magnoliopsida; order Solanales; family Solanaceae; genus Nicotiana; species Nicotiana glauca. The sequence goes on along the minus strand of MU711080.1, from coordinate 152,003 downwards.
GTGAAGTGAAGTGCTGTTTGAGAAGGAATTTTCATGCCTTGTTTTAGAATATAAAACAACACATTCATTCGATTTATTTGTATAATATGAATTTTGTAATCATTGATGTTAGCTTGATTTGGTTTAAAACTCACAGTTGCATTACTAAATGTTAATTGAAGGTCAGTAACTTCGGAATAGGAATTTAGTTCTAAAACTGAGAATCACTTGGAGCCTATTCATGAATTAATTTCGTAGTATAACAATTCATCACCTAAATTAGTTGTAGCCTTTTTATAAATTGTTCATTCCAGGCCATAGCTGAAAATTTCTCATGAGTAAGTGTTTCAAATCTGAGGGCTATATGCATTTGAAATGATCCTTTCAAATTAAGACCAATGTTGGGTAGAAATCAATGAGGAAATGTTCAAATTTGTTAATGTTTGGTCATTGAGTTGGATAATTCAATCTAGATAGCAAGTAAATCTAATTGAAAAAAGTGTTACCACCAATCACTGAACATAATTGGATTTTGAATCAAATATGGCCTTAGATTGAATTTGTTTGATATTTAGCTTAAAAGGACAGGGCTATCAACAGCCTCTCTGAGAGTTTGGGCCTCGAGGGATTTGACGCGCGGCCCAGGCCAGTTCTGGTTCCCTCCTCATTTGGGGCATGGGCCCAGGTCTACATTTGGCCAATTTTGCTTGTGGACTGAGATTCAATTCATATTCCTTGGGCTTATTCTTGAGCCTAAAGGCATATTAAATTTAAAAATTATTGTTTTGCTAATATTAAGGCCCAACAAATACTTGAAGTCAAAGCTTCTTTTAAAAAATTATATTAGGAATGGAGGATTAATTTGCAAATATAAATTTGGGTTTCGAGTTAGGTAGCGGGTTCAAATTAAGAGGGTCCTCCCTTTTGTTTGAATTCGGACTTGAATTCGAGGCTCGAATTTATAAATGTGAATTAATTAGGTCCTTTTAGAGACAAAAACAAAAATAGAAATCTTAGTTTATTTTAGGTTAGCTTTAAATAATACAAGTGAGCCGAGCCTCGCCAAATAAAAATATACAAAATTATGGTCCCTCATTAAATGCTTAATTAAAAATACGTAGAATTTGGGGTGTGCCGTTTAGCAAATTTTACGGCCCTCCGCAAAGTTAATAATACATTAGTCGCTTTAGTCGCACTTTTAATAATTTTACCTTCTTAAAATACGGGTGTGCATTTCATGCAACCCAAATCCAAATCCAAAAACATTGAATAAGAATGTCTCGAGGATCCGGGTGCATTTCATGTGACGTGATCCAAAAATACGTTTTTAAACGACGTTCACTTTCGTAAAAACTAACTAAAAGCGATAAATAATCTTAAAATTGCATTATAAGTTGGAGCATGTATAAAAAATCAGATTTTAGCTATTTATAATAATTTAAGCTACCGTGCTAGAACCACGGGATCCGGGGGTGCCTAACACCTTTCCTCGGGTCAACAGAATTCCTTAAATAGAATTTCTGGTTCGCAGACTCCAATTGGGAAGTCGACAATTTTCCTCGATTTGGGATTTAAATTAAACCGGTGACTTGGGACACCAAAAGCCAATCCTATCCCAAGTGGCGATACTAAAAATAATTAAATAATTTAATTTTGAATAATATCATTTTAAATGGAAAAACTCCCTTATACATTTATCCTTCGGGGTAGGGGTGTAAAAAAGGAGGTGTGACAAGGTCAAAAATGCCCCGGGGCCCACAAGGTCAAAACCCGAGGTTCGAACCAAAACCCGGTTACCCATTCCCCCACAAACCCAAATATATAATTTATTTTGAAATCGGACCTCAAATTGAGGTCCAAATCCCCAATTTTAGAAAAAACCTAGGTTCTACCCAAAACCCCCAATTTCTCCCATGAAAATCTTTGATTTTAAGTTGAAAACATGTTAAATGACGTTAGTGATTGAAAGAAATGAGTAAAAACTAACTTACAATTGATTTGGAAGAAAACTTGTTCTTGGAAAATCGCCCAAAGAAGTTTGTGTTTTGAAAGAATGTTAAAAATGGTTCAAAATTCGACTAAGCATAAAATATGCAGGCCTCATATGTGGGATTTGTGAACTTGGGTTCGCAATTGCGAACCCCGACCTAATATGGGAAATGCGAGACAATGCGAACCCTTTTGAAAACCCCAGACTTCGCATTAGAAATGTCGCACTTGCGACTGGCTCACTTTCGCATTTGCGAACCAAATGGTCGCATTTGCGACCCAGCTACAGGGCTTCCCTTCCTCGCATTTGCGATGCCAGGCTCGCATTTGTAAGGCCTGCTTTGCAAATGCGAAAATTGCAGAACTGAAGGTACCAGGTTTTCTCTGAGTTCAAAATGCACTCTGATCCTATCCAAAACTAACCCGAGCCCTCAGGGCTCCAAACCAAACATACACACAACCTCAAAACCATCATACGGACTTATCAGTGCGATCGAATCGGCAAAATAACATCATATACATCGAATTAAGCCTCAAAATCATGTGTCACGATCCCAACTCGGTCGTGATGGCGCCCAACACAACTTCTAGGCAAGCCCGACCATTTACACTCTCAACCCGAGCATGAAGCTCAAAACTAGTCATTTGAATATCATTATCAACAATACAACTAATAATTTTAATTTATAGATAGATATAAGCCGAATATCAAGATAATACTGAATACACTCCCAAAGACCTGGGGGTCATGAGTCTAGAGCCTCTAACATTACAGTGTAATAAGACTTCGACAATGCAAAGGTTCAAAATTGCGAAAAATGATAAGGGGATAGGGGAGGAGTCGGGTCCTGTGAACGTCAGGCAGCTGCCTCGACAACTCCTGAGAAGCTCTGAAGCAGCAACTAGATCAGTTAAGCTCCCGAGACACCTGAATCTGCGTACATGGTGCAGGGAGTAAAGTGAGTACTTCCAACTCAGTGGTAATAGACATGTATAATGACTGACAGTAAGAAATCCCGAAATATAACAATGTAAAGCTATAACCAATACTCTTACACATTTAACTGCGTAATAACAACAATTAATGACAGATAACACAGGCAGGTATAGATGTATGAATGCAATACACATGACCGCTGCGGCGCGCAGCCCGATCCATTTGGGTACCCGCGCTCACTGTGGGGGTTCAGACTCCGGAGGGGCTCCTACAGCCCAAGTGCAATATCATCGTAACATTCACTGCGGCGTGCAACCCGATCCACAGTCAGTCCAATTATATGCATGCAAGCCACACGGGCACAGTCAAACTTACCATTTTCAGTTCAAATTATCAGATATTATAAATTAAGTGGTTAAAACCTTAGAATTTACTAGCCATTTCGAGACAGTGTTTAACTCAGGACTAATATCATGAAAACATGCTAAACATCACGGAAATAGTGATAATAATCCCTACGGGATCCAAATAATCGGCATACAGCCCAAATATATCCATAACCATCCAAGTATGAGGTTTGTCAACTAATTTCTAGCCAATAACACAGTACGAACATCATTCGGTCGGACTAAGCCATAGTCCCAAATCACAATCGACCCCGCACTCACCGTAGAGTACGTGTCTCGCCTCAATATAGCATCACAGTGTGATATACCGGGGTTTCAAACCCTCAGGTCATCATCTACATCTATTACTCAGCTCAAACCGGCCACGAGACTAATCCGCTAAGCCTTTCCCTCTTGAATCAACCTTCTCACACGCCGAATCTGATCAAAATCACAAGGAATACGTTATAATAAGCTAATGGAACATAACCCAGTCGAAAGAACTCGAAAAACATCCAAAAACACGAAGTTGGAAAAACCCGAGCCCCGAGCCCACTTCTCAAAAAATTATGAAATTTACATCACCGGAATCCTCGTCTCGCCACGAGTCCCTACATACAAAATACACAAGAATCGGAGTCCATTTGACCCCTCAAATCATCAATTTAAACCCTCTTAGGTTTCAAGCCCTAACCTCCATTTTTACCCTTTAATTCCTTGAATTTCCGTGATTAATTCATGTTTTTACACCATAATAACATAATCCAAGTCCAAATATTCATACCTGATGAAACCCCTTCGAATCCTCTTCAAAATCGCCCAAAAACCCGCTTTGCTCGAAGTCCAAAATGTTTTCTTCTTTTCCAAGTTCGTGAACATAGTTCACTATAACACAGGTCCATTTTCCGCTTCTGCGTTCCCCTGACCGCACCTGCGGTCCCGCTTATGCGGCTAATTGACCGCTTATGCGGTCTGACTTTAAACCATCTGGACCGCTTATGCGATTCCAAGCACCGCTTATGCGGTTTCCCCTCGACCGCTTCTGCGGTCTAAAATCCGCTTACGCGGCCCCGCTTACGCGCTCCACCTTCCGCTTATGCGGAAATCCCCTGGCCACTCCTGATCGCTTCTGCGACTTTCCCCATCGCATCTGCGGAACCACTTAAGCGGCTCCTTTTCCGCAGATGCGGAAATACCAGTAGCCTGAAAAATTTGAATGCAACAAAAGCCTAGAACCCCCATTTAACCATCCAGAATCACCCCGAGGCCCCCGGGACCTCAACCAAAAGCACCAACACATCCTATAACCTTATTCAAACTTGTTACAATCCTCAAAACACGTCAAACAACGCTAAAACCATTAAAATACATCGGATTCAAGCCTAGTTTTCATCAAAACTTCCGCAATGCGCATTCAATCAAAAGCCCGACCAAACAACGTCCGAATGACCTAAAAATTTGCAGACATATCCAAAATCACCTAACGAAGCTAATGCAACTCTCAGCATTCCATTCCGACCCTCGGATCAAAATCTCACCTATAAACCGAAATTCGCCAAAATTTAAACTTCGCCAATTTAAGCCTAATTCTACACCGGACCTCTAAATTCGATTCCGATCGCACTCCTAAGTCATAAATCATCCCCCGAAGCTAACTGAACCACTGGAATTCACATCTGAGCCCTCTAACCACATAGTCAACTTCCGGTTGACTTTTTTAAAATAAGCTTTCTTCTAAGAGGCTAAGTGCCTCATTTCCAACTAAAACCAACTCAATTCCACCCGATCAACTCCAATACCGATATTGAAACATAAATCAACACAATAAGGGGGAATCGGGGCGNGTCTCCCAAGTAGCCTCCTCCACGGTCCGACCTCTCCACTGCACCTTCACCGAAGCTATATCCTTAGACCTCAATCTCCGAACCTGTCGACCCAAAATAGCTACAGGCTCCACATCATAAGTCAAGTCATTATCCAACTGAACTGTACTGAAGTCCAACACATGAGACAGGTCCCCAACATACTTCCGGAGCTTATATACATGAAATGCCAGATGAACTCCCGTTAGGTTGGGTGGCAAAGCTAGCATATAGGACACCTCCCCAATCCTCCTAAGTATCTCAAAAGGGCCAATGAACCTCGGACTCAGCTTTCCTTTCTTTCCAAATCTCATGACGCCCTTCATAGGCGAAACCTTCAGCAAGACCTTCTCGCCCACCGAATAAGATACATCTCAGACCTTCCGGTCCGCATAACTCTTGTGACGCGACTGAGCTGAGCGAAGTCTCTCCTGAATCACCTTTACCTTATCTAAAGCATCCTGGACCAACTCTGTCCCCAACAACCTAGCCTCGCCAGGCTCGAACCAACCAACCGGAGATCTACACCGTCTCCCATATAAAGCCTCATATGGCGCCATCTGAATGTTGGATTGGTAGTTGTTGTTGTAAGCAAACTCTGCAAGAGGCAAGTAATCATCCCAAGAACCTCCAAAGTCAATAACACAGGCACGCAGTATGTCCTCCAATATATGAATGGTACGCTCGTACTGCCCGTCCGTCTGAGGATGAAATGTTGTGCTCAACTCTACATGTGAACCCAACTCTCACTGAAAAGTCCTCCAGAACTGAGAAGTAAACTGAGTACCTCTATCTAATATAATAGAAATCGGAACCCCATGCAATCGTACAATCTCCCGGATGAAAATCTCTGCTAGCCGCTCCGAAGAATAGGTGGTACATACAGGAATAAAGTGCGCGGACTTGGTCAGCCGATCCACAATCACCTAAACTGAATCAAACTTCCTCGCTGTCCGAGGGAGACCACTCACGAAGTCTATAGTAATCCTCTCCCATTTCCACTCGGGAATATCCATGCGCTGAAATACACCACCAGGACTCTGATGCTCATACTTGACCTGCTGACAGTTGAGGCATCGAGCTACATGACTCACAATATCCTTCTTCATTCTTCTCCACCAGTAATGCTGCCTCAAATCCTGATACATCTTCGCGGCAACTGGATGAATAGAATACCGCGAGGTATGGGCCTCCTCCAATATCAACTCCCGAAGCCCATCCACGTTGGGCATGCAAATCCGGCCCTGCATCCTCAACACACCATCACTATCAATAGTCACATCCCTGGCATCATCATGTTGAACTCTGTCCTTAAGTACAAGAAAATTTGGATCACCATACTGACGCTCTCTAATGCGATCATACAAGGAAGACAGAGATACCACACAAGCCAACACCCAGCTAGGCTCCGAAATATCTAACCTCACCATCCGATTGGCCAAAGCCTGGACATCAACTGCAAAGGGCCTCTCCCCAATAGGAATGTACGCCAAACTACCCATACTCACCGCCTTTCGGCTCACAGCATCGGCCACTACATTGGCCTTTCCCGGATGATACAAAATGGTAATGTCATAATCCTTGAGCAACTCAAGCCACCTCCGCTGTCTCAAATTTAGATCCTTCTGTTTGAACAAGTGCTGAAGCCTGCGATGATTAGTATATACCTCACAGGATACGCCATACAAGTAGTGTCTCCAAATCTTTAAAGCATGAACTATGGCAGCTAACTCCAAATCATGAACGGGGTAGTTCTTCTCATGAGGCTTCAACTGACAAGAAGCATAAGCAATAAATCTACCCTCCTGCATCAACACACATCTAATCCCAACTCTCGAAGCATCACAATACACGGTGTAAGAACCTAAAGCTGATGGCAAGACTAACACTGGAGCTGTGGTCAAAGCCGTCTTGAGCTTCTGAAAGCTCTCCTCGAACTCATCCGACCATACGAATGGTGCCCCCTTCTGCATCAACTTGGTCAAGGACAAAGCAATAGATGAAAACCCCTAGACAAACCGGCGATAATACCCTGCCAAACCGAGGAAACTCCGGATCTCCGTAGCTGAGGACGGTCTAGGCCAACTCTGCACCGCCTCTATCTTCTTTGGGTCAACCTGAATACCATCACTAGACACCACGTGTCCCAGAAAAGCCACAGACCCAAGCCAGAACTCACACTTGGAGAACTTTGCATAAAGCTTCTCCTCCCTCAATCTCTGTAATACTACCCTCAAATGCTGAGCATGCTCCTCCTGGCTACGCGAGTACGCCAGGAAGTCATCAATAAACACAATCACAAATGAATCTAGATACAGCCGGAACACGCTGTTCATCAAATACATGAACGCAGCTGGGGCATTAGTCAGCCTAAAAGACATAACTAGAAACTCATAATGTCCATATCTCGTCCTGAAAGCTGTCTTCATAATATCAGAATCCCTAATCTTCAGCTGGTGATAGCCTGAACGAAGATCAATCTTCGAGAATACCCTCGCTCCCTGGAGCTGATCAAACAAATCATCAATGCGCGGTAGAGGATATTTGTTCTTCACTGTTACCTTGTTCAACTGCCTGTAATCAATACACATCCTCATTGTGCCATCTTTCTTCTTGACAAACAACACCGGTTCACCCCACGGTGACGCACTCGGGTGAATGAACCCCTTATCTAGGAGTTCCTGAAGCTGCTCCTTAAATTCCTTTAACTCAACTGGTGCCATGTGATAGGGAGGAATAGAGATGGGCTGAGTGCCCGGCACCAGATCAATACCAAAATCAATGTCCCTGTCCAGCGGCATGCCCGGCAGGTTTGCTGGAAACACATCTGGGAAATCCCTCACAACGGGAATCAAGACAGGGAGTCTCAGCTCCAACATCTCTCACAAAATCCAAGTACGATAAACAACCTTTCCCAACCATCCGCTGGGCCTTAAGGAAAGAGATCACCCTGCTGGGAACATAATCGGTCGAACCTCACCACTCAATCCTTGGAATACCCGGAATGGCCAACATAACTATCTTGGCATGACAATCCAGAATAGCATGGTACAGAGATAGCCAATCCATACCAAGAATCACATCAAAGTCTACCATACCCAATAACAACAAATCAACTCGGGTCTCCAGACCCCCAACAGTAACAAGACAAGATCGATATACGTGATCCACAATAATAGTATCGCCCATCGGGGTAGATACATGCACAGGCAAGGCAAGACAACCACGGGTCGTACCCAGATGATGGGCAAAATATGAAGACACATAGGAGTATGTATACCCGGGATCAAATAAAATAGAAGCATCCCTGTGGCAAACTGAGATAATACTTGTGATAACAGCGTCTGATGCAACAGCGTCCCTCCTATCTGGGATAGCATAGAATTGAGCCTGACCACCACTAGATCGATCTCTACCCCTAGGGCGACCCCTAGCTGACTGACCCCCACCCCTACCTGACTGGGATGGTGCTGAAGTAGATGGAGTAGAAGAGGAGGGCTGATCCCTCTGCTGAGACCGACCACTACGAAGCCGAGGACACTGTTTCCTTATGTGGCCAAACTCACCACACTCATAGCAACTGCCCGGTGCTGGAGAAGGGGACTGAAGGGAACCCCTCGCTGCAGATGAACCTTGGGCTGAAGAGGCAGGAGTAGAACTCTTAGCTGGAAGGGCACTAAGTGAAGACTGGCCCTGCTGAACTCCCTGATAACCACGGCATGATGAAGCCCCACTGTACTCTGGGCGACCTGACTGAGGAGGTCTGAAGGAACGACCTCTGCCATGCTGGAACGGGCCCCTAGATGGAGCACCACTGAAGCTACCTGCACCTCGAGGCCTCTTGGCCTCCCTCTCCTCACGCTCCTGACGACGATCTGTCTCAATCTGGCGAGCCATATCAACTACCTCCTCAAACAAAGCCGCTACAACCCTCTCTCTAGTCATCAAAATGCAAATCGGATAGTTGAGGCCATCCACAAACCTCCTAATCCTCTCCCGATCTGTCGGGATCATCCAAGTAGCATGTTTAGCCAACTGCATGAACCTCAACTCATACTGGGTCACTATCATGTCACCCTGGATCAACCACTCAAACTATCAGCGCAGCTCCTCTCTGCGAGACTGCGGCACATACTTCTCCAAAAAGAGAGTGGAGAACTGCTGCCAAGTAAGGGGTGCTGCTCCCGCAGGCCTACGCCTCTCAGACTCCTCCCACTATGTAAATGCAGGCCCTGAGAACTGGAAGGTATTAAAAGACACTCCACTCGACTCTAAGATTCCTGCAGTGCGAAGCATCCCCTGACACTTGTCCAGAAATCCTTGGGTATCCTCACCCTCAGTACTGCTGAATGTCGGAGGCTGAAGTCTACCAAACCTCTCTAGTCGACACTGCTCGTCATCTAGCATCACTGGAACTACATACTCTGGAGCTGGTGCGACTGGTGCAACTGGAGCAACCGGTGCAACTGGCTGAGCTGGGGCTATCTCTGGTGTCTGTAATCCCTGCACAACCTTCTCGGGTGTGCGAGCTACGGGGATCTAATGACCACCCCCACTCTGAGAAGTAGCTGCAGCAGTAGAGGCTAAAACTACCCGATCCAGACCAGTGCAGACAGATAAGATCTGAGCTAAAGCCTCTTGAAGGCCAGGAATCACGATGGGCACTGCCGGTGCCTGAACGGGTGCTGCTGGAGCATCTACAGCTGGAGGCTGGTCCTGAATAGGGGCAACTGGTGGGTCAACTGGTACTTCCTCTGCTGCTCTTCCTCGCCCACGACCACGGCCGCGCCCACGGCCTCTGGAGGGTGGCAATGGTGGTCGTCCGCCACGTCCGGTAGCACGAGTTCTCGCCATCTGCGAGAGAATAGAATACAGAAGTTTAGTTCTCGGAACAACAAAGCCGCACGATAAGAGTTCAAGAATATGAAGTGTTTCCTAGAGGTTCAGCAGCCTCTCGAGGATAAATACAGACGTCTCCGAACCGACCCGTGAGACTTTACTAACCGGCTCATGACTCATGAGGCCTAGTAACCTAGGCTTTGATACCAACTTGTCACGACCCCAACTCGGTCGTGATGGCACCCAACACAACTGCTAGGCAAGCCTGACCATTTACACTCTAAACTCGAGCATGAAGCTCAAAACCAGTCATTTGAATATCATTATCAACAATAAAGCTAATAATTTTAATTTATAGATAGATATAAGCTGAATATCAAGATAATACTGAATACACTCCCAAAGACCTGGGGGTCATGAGTCTAGAGCCGCTAACAAAACAGTGTAATAAGACTTCAACAATGCAAAGGTTCGAAACTGCGAAAAATGATAAAGGGATAGGGGAGGAGTCGGGTCCTGCGAATGTCAGGCAGCTACCTCGACAACTCCTGAGAAGCTCTGAAGCAGCAACTAGATCAGCTAAGCTCCCGAGACACCTGAATCTGCACACATGGTGCAG